>PVLD010007981.1:0-87388 GCA_004027595.1 Dinomys branickii
ATTGTCTGACTAAATTTGCATGTCTGTATATGGGCTTATATATTTACACTTCGAAGATATCAATGGATAAAGCAATAACCACTGTTGAGATCATATCACCTTGTCTATAGATTAGTTGTGATTGTACTATTTTTTATGCTAATTGGTGTCTGTTTGTCAATATGTTTTTGTACTTGTATTTTTTTTAAATAAAAAAAAAGAAAAGTGATCAAAGACAGATGTGTAGTATTGATCAGATTAGAATAAAGATAGATGCCACCTCCAATTTAATAGACCTCTTCCTGTCACTTCTATGTGAGAGAGACAGAACTTTCCCAGCCCCAGGCTTAGAGATTTGTCTCTGAGAAGGAACACTGCTTCAGGGCCTATGTGAAGGCCTTTCAACCTGCCATTTTTTATACCTCCTTTACAGAAGTGATAAATAGAATCAGGCTTACCTCTCATTGGAAAGACCACATTTTCTCACTCAAAAACCCTTACTATGGAAGAAGGGAATCCAAGTGCCTTGACCATGGCCTGACCAAAATTGATGGCAAAGAAACTCAACTGGGAAAAGTAGGTGAGTCTCAAAATTGTTTCTTTAGAGACCCCAAAGTTAGAAAGACACACATACCCATCTGCTTACTGCTCAGCATCTACACAGTATGATTGAAAAATATGGTCAATTATCAGGTGAATAATATCCCTCAGTTATAGTGGGCTGATCAGGTCCACAATCTCCTGAACAAGTGTACTACGACAAAGGCTAAATAAAAAGAAGTAAATGGAATGATTTCAGGGCTCCAGGAGGACCAAAGCCCTCTCACAGAATTCTCTCAGGGCTAAGACCAAGACCTTCTCTGGGTGGCTTATATTTCCTTAGTTATCAGAAGAAGGGAGGGGAATACTCAACAAGGGCAGAACCACTCAAGGACTTCTCCAAGTAAGGTATCAGGTTAATCTACCCAGGAGTGAGATACCTGAGGCTATAGTCTTTATCTAGTTGAGGTTAGATCCTGGTGTCCTTGGCTGTGATTTTGTCTTACACTTTGAGGCTTCCCAGCTTCACCCACCATTAGAGGTCTCAGTAGTGAGGCTCACAGAGGTTCACTTACTATGAGTCTGCCACCCATTTCCAGACAAGGGGCTAGGCTTTGGACAGACTCACAAGTAAACATGAAAAGCTGATTGCTTAATTTAAGTCTTGCTCAGGGCTGCTTCACAATGGTTTCCATCAGTCAATATTTACTTTTTAAAAGAATTTATTATAATTAAAGGCATATTGCTTTTAATATCCTTCAAAATACTCCTCCTCATTTTGAGAACACTTATGCCATAATACTTTTTTTAAAATATGTAAAATATACCTAAAACTTTTCTAACACATACAATACCACCTTTACATGTTGAAAGTGTCCTTGTCTCCACTAATACCTGACTAATGATCCCAGAAGTTCAATTCTGATTCACACTCTAGTAAAACTGTGGGATTTCAAAGAAAAAAATACTCTTCCAGGCAAGTACATCAAATTCCTTAGAAAGGAAAGAAAATCAGATTGGCATAAAAATACTGCACCATCCTTACCACTTTCTTGAGCAGTTGTGGAAGTCTTCGTTTTTAAACATCTTTAGTTGCACCATTGTGGTTGCCTTTATGTCCTGAATTGATTCAAAGAAATTGGCTTTCAATATCTTTTGACTGTGGGAAGAGGCAGAAGTTCCACTGTGCCAGATCCAGTGAGTAAAGTGGATGAGGACATTATGTAATACTTTTATGACCCTGCTTTTCTGTCAGGTGGCACTTAACAGCAACATTCATCCTATTTTTTATCATAAACCCCTAAAGACAAGAAAGAGTTTTTCTCCTAAAGAAAGAAACAGTTCCAGAATAGCTTCAGAAAGTAGCAAGAATGAGGGGATGTATCTGAAGCAAGGGAGGTGCTTTAAGGGGAATGGCAATACGTTTTCATTAAGATACATTTTTAAAATTTTAACCATGTACCATGTTTTTCTATCACACTTTATATTCCCAAATGAAGTGAGTTCTCCTGCTATCAACTACTAGCCACTTCCTAACCGTTCTTCGGGTAATAGATCTCACAAGCTCTGGAGCTCAACTAGATCCAAAGCCAAGTTCACCTTCTACTCCTTCCTCCCCTCCAACCTCACCCCTTGTCAGCAACTTTTGTGTCTCTGAGGGTCTCGCCACCCTTCCAGTCACCCTAACCCTAACCCTAACCCTAAACCAAAAGCCTAAGTTTCTCTTTGACAGTATATTTTCCGGCAATTCGCACATCCTCCCGGAGCTCCCCATGAGCTCATGGTCCCCATCTCCACTCCCACCGAGTATAAACAGTGTCTCCTCCTGGGCAATCTCACTTTTCTCATCACTTGTCTCCTCACAACCACTTAAGCATCTTGCATTCTCCTCAGTAATGGAATATTCAAAAAAACTTAGAGACAATAGCTTTTTCAAGACCCTTCTATGCTTTCATTTTTCTTAGAATAAAAGCTAAGTCCTTACCCTAACCTACAAGGTCCCTGCAGTCCACACTGACTGTCTGTCCACCCAGTCTCACATGTAATGGGTCTCCAACTTCCCTGTTCTAATCTGATGACCATCTTTTAGCTCCAGTGCTCTACCAAGACTTTGTACACTCTGATGCCTTTGTCTAGAACATTCTCCTACTACCAAGCACTAGCCACCTCCTATCCATTCTTCAGATCCCAGGCAGTTTCACTTCCTCAGGAAAGTACACCCTGACCATAGAGTCTAGGTCAGATCCTCTAAGAACTATTTTTTCCTCCTGAGCACTTACATCTATTTATAAATACGGACTCACTGGTATGGCTGTGTGACTCTCACCACACTGCAAACTCCTGAGAGCAGAAACATGTTTCCTTATATGCTATCTGGTATTTGCAGGACCCGGAACAGAATAGCTCAAATCATCAAAAGAATGGATAAGTGAACGCATTAATCAACCAGTGACTAAGAAGCTCTTCTATGGAGGAATCCCAACCTCAAACCGCTGGCCAAGGTCCCATATCCAGCAATCCTCATGAGATCCAAGAGAACTGAATGAGTTAAGGGTGAAAAGATGGAGTGAAAAAATAAACTGAGTTGCTGAAAGATTAAGAACCTTATGTTAAAATCAGCCATTATTTCCCGGTAATTTGTAAGGACCGATTGTAATTTACATATTTCTACGACAAGGAAGTGCTTAACTGACTCTCAATCCTTTCCAAACAAATGGCATCTTTTCTCTTTAGGAATTTTAGGTTATTCCTTACAAATTGGAGAAGAGACATGGGCATCAAGAAGAGAAAAAATAGGCTGGTTTGCTATCACTACTTCACACACAAAAAAGAAACCCGATAAGATCTAAAGAGTGACCCCAGCCACTTGTTTTACTCATTATTTCCAATAAAACACACACACACACACACACACACACACACACACACACTACATAAACACACACTGTGAAAAAGAAACACTACTCAGACCAAGGCAAATGGTCTAGAATGAGCTAGCCATAAGCTGATAAAGAGTCAGCTTTGCCATGAACTAAGCATCCTGCTAAATCCTGGGAATAAAGTAGAGGGTGCTCCTGTGGGCCTAGGGCCGGTGCTTATGGACTTATAGTGTGTTGAGGAGTGTGACTGAACAGGCAATCACACCGTGCTGCTACCCAAGCTAAGAGAGAAGTGCAGGGGGCTGGGGTAGCACAGAGAAAGGACACCTGACTTGGCCTGGAGGTCAGCAGAGACTTGGCAGAGGAACTGAGAGCCAAGCTGCTTCACAATAACCCCTCAGAGCCTCAGCTTCCTCATGCCCAAATGCAGACAATGAGTCCCATCTACAAGGACCTCCTGGGGTGGTAGAGACTCTTAAATTTAAAATAGTGATAATGCTCATTAACATTTAGTGAGCACTTACTTTGTACCAGCTAGTGAAATATGGCATTTACTTGTTAAATCTCCACCACATCTCTAAAATGTAGGTATTAATATCCCCATATTATGAATGAGTAAACTAAGGCTTAAAGAAGTTAAGGTGCCTATCCAGGCTGCTCGTAACCCAGGTCTGTCGAACACCATGCTTTAAGACCTGGCATTCTGCCACTTTCCTAATTTGGTCATGAAAACCTCTCAGCCCTAAATAAACCATCAATGAATTTCAGTTCCTTTTCTGCCCTTGGCTCCTTTACCCCTTTCCTCTGCAGAAGAATAAATACAACAAAGATCTCACTTATGTGACTTTTGCTGGCCTTTCTGGATTCCTTGAAGCCAGCTTTCAAAGGGCCTAAAGCAAGGGAAACCAGAATATTGAGGATTATTTCTACCTCAAGAACAATAAACCAGATTCCTCAGTCCATCCATGATCTCAAACCTTACCCAAGGGAGGTCCTTGGGAAAAAGTCTCCAAACCCTGTTGGCCCCGGTGTTGGAGGTCACTAAGTTTAAATGCTGGTTGCCAAAGCATCTCAATGATGCAATCTAAAATTAGTCAAACCTCCAAGGTGCTTGAAGCCTGGCTTCCTTGAGGATCAGTAGCTGGTGTTCCATGAGACGCAAATCCAGCTGCTGCTGTGCTGGCCTCTTGCGAGAACTTGGCACCACTCCACCCACTGACATACCACCAACCAGCCCAGCCCTACCTTGCCCTCTTCGAACTTTACTGTATTCCAAGGTTTGACTTCATAGAAGATGTGCTTCTTCACCTGACTGATTTATTCATTCACTCTTTGTTAAGGCCTACTCTGTGGCAGACCTGTCACTGTAGAGAAAATTAAGAGAAGATCTGACTCCTGGCCAGCTGCAGCATTATTCACTTACTGTAAGCAGGTGCCTCCAGATATTTGTCGGCCTCCTCTCCCCACTTCATTTCGAAGGTGCAGAAATCAAAGGATTATGCTGCTAACGTCACTGGGGTGGAAGCCCTGCCTTCTCCAGCTCAGTTCATCCAGAAACAATCAAGATCAGCTCCTAGGTCACCTCAGGGACTTATGGAAGACCCTGCCCCCAGCAAGTAAGCCTGATCTTGCTTGTTCTCTTTCCATAGCAACAAAACTTCATAGTTACTAGAATACAGGGAGCCCTGGTCCCCTCAGGTATCTTTAAGAATTAGTATCTAGGCCATATTCCTTGTCCTGACCTATATTCTCAGCTGCTCTGACCTTTAACTTCTAGCTAAATGACAAAGTACAAAGGCTTTGGAGTCAGCCAAACTTGGGACCATAGCAGAATTATTTCACCTTCTACCTTGATTAATTTAGACAAATGGCGTCATATGCCTAATCCTCAGATCTCCCACTATAAAATGGGTATAGTAATAGTGGTTATATCTGCTTAAAAATGTTAGTTTCATGATTAAATGAGATAACATACAAAGACAGATTAACCCAAAGTTTCTCAACCTCAATTCTACTGAAAATTTGGTCCAGAAATAGTTTTTGTATGGGGGTATCCTGTATGTTGTAGGTTCTTAAACAGAAGCTCTGGTTTTTTCCCTCTAGAGTCCATAGGATACTTTTCCTTCAGTTGTGACAAGTCACTATCTCCAGACGTTTTCCTTTTTTATTTTATGAGAAATTTTAAATTGTTTATTTTTAAATTTCATAATAAAATAATAGGAAAATAATAATATTTAACACATTGCATATTGTTATTTTAAAATACTTACTCAGATTACAAGATATGGGTGTAAAAAATTCTCCAAACAATATTAGCACAAAGCTTTCTTTTCAGTGAACTAAAAGATACCAGTAGTATAACTAACTTGTATTTTTTTGGTTTTCCTTTCCTTCTTCTTCCCTTTCCCCCATCCTATTCTGAGCAATTTCTTCCCATTTTATAATATTTATTCTACATTTTAGACCTTATTTACTCTTTTGATTTCTCACAGCAGGGAGACAATTAAATGTTTACATGTGTGAGTCAGATTTATTTCATGTATGAGTATGGTTTCAAGTTGCATCCATTTACATATAAAAGTCTCAAGTTTATGCTTCTTTATGAGCTGAGTAGTATTCTACTATATAAAAAGACCGTATCTTTTTATCCATTCCTTGGCTCATGGGTATTTGGGTTGTTTGCAAGATTTAGCTATTACAAATTGTGCTGCTATAAACATGGATACACATATATCACTGTGGTATTATGTTTTTGATTCTTCCAGGAAGATACCCAGAAGGGGAGTAGCTGGGTTGAATGGGTTCTCTAATCGTAGTTTTTGAGGAATCTCCATACTGAATTCCATAGTGCTTGTACCAGTCTGCACTCCCATCAACAGTAGAAAAAGGATTCTTTTTCCCTGCAGCCCATCCAGCATTTGTTATTGGTTGATTTCTTGATGATAGTCATTCTTTCTGGGGTGAGACAGAGTCTAAGTGTTGTTTTAATTTGCATCACTTGAATGACAGACAATGTTGAACATTTTTCCTATATTTATTTGCCATTTGTATTTCTTCATCTAAGAAGTGCATATTCATCTCAGATGCCTGTTTCTGGATTGAGTCTTTTAATTTGGGGGGTCTGAATTTTTCAATTTTTTTATGTATTCTAGATACAAGTCCTTTCTCTGATGGACAACTGATTATAGTTTTTTCTCACTCTGTGGGATGCGTTTTCATCCTTTTGGTAGTTCTTTTGATGTTCTAAAGCTTTTTAATGGGATGAGATCCCAGTTGTTGATTCTTTGAAGTATTTCCCATGTGGCCTTCTCCAGATATTTTCAAAAGTCTGTTGACATCATTCATGCTTGCAAACTACTGGTTTAACCCAACATCAGAAAAAATGTGTATGTCTAATTAATTTCTGCCACAATTATCTATGGCCACTAGAACATAGTTTATTTAGATGGTCTCTGGATCTGTACAAATCTTATCAGCTCAGTGCCCTAAATTGTATTCCTAATTCCAATTCCCTGTGTACTACCAGAAACCTTACATAAGATATCTGGAATTACTGGTAGCCTGAAAATACTTGCATATGTATAGTCTATGCTTTTCTAAACAGATAGTATCTGTGCCCTTGGGAATGTCATAAGGAAAAGAATAAGAAGCAGCAGTAGAATCAGGAAGTTTCAGAGGTTGTGTAGGGCTCAGAAAGACAACAGAAATCAATACTGAGAAGATCCAAGGCAGACAATAGCATTCAACCAGTGCAATATGACATGAAAAGAAATAAAGATGATGGTATTAGTATTAACAGTATGGGATTCACAACACCTTGATTGTAAATATACTCTGAAGATCAAATGTGTTAATGAAGATTTAAAAAATGCCTAGCCAACATACTGGTACATTTTAGGCCCTCAACAAAGGTCATTTGAAATTCTCATTCAGTTTGACTTATTTCTTCCTAGGTCATACTAAATTGGCTTAGCCTCCTACAGTGTCAAAGTTCAACGAGATTGTTGACATAACCCAGCTCTTCATTTTAGAGCAAAAAACATCTACAGAGATATGGGAAGTAGAATGCATAGTCACACCATGTATAAATGGCAAAACCTTGGACTAGAACTAGATTTTCCCAATGATTAAAAAGTACATAGATATGTACATTTAAAATTACTCCATCCTGGGCTGGGGATCTAGCTCAGCAGCATAAGTGCCTACCTGACCAACACAAAGTCATGAGTTCAATTCCTGGTACCAAAAAAAATAAAGAAGTTCAAAATTACTGCATCCTGAGCCAGTTGATCCTTAGCTTACCCAGGGGTTAGATTCAGAGGCCTGGTAATTATGAGCAGATGCATCTGAGTGATGCCCTGCCTTGTGTCTTTGGCGTACTTTGAACTATCATCCTACCCACTCTTTTATCTTCTTCCCTGTGCTTCTGGTCACACTTTCATGTTATGTACTGTTCTGCTTTTCTTAATCTCCTCCCCACAAAGTCTGGGTGAGCTTTATCAGTACAACCCAGTGCCATTTGATCCTATGAGGATCGGCTGATTTCTAACTGTTTGTTTTAACACTGTGTTCTTGACAACTAATTTGTATGAAGAACTTTCTATATGCTAAGAACATTATATGCATTACCTATTTGTACAATAATAGTCATTACTACTGTCTTCCTTTTACATATAATTAAACTGAGGCTGAGACAGTTTCCTGTGTGGGAAAAGAGAGGGGCAGCGGAAATGAGATAAAATTAAAGGACTAACCATCAAAACTCTACTTGTGATACATAGTTGTCCTAGAGGATTAGGTAGCTATGATCAAATTTCCGGAGATAATAAACTAATTTAGTCTGAAGGCCCAGAGGAAGGTATGAAGGGGTGAAGACTTCCTGGGGAAGGGAGCTGATCTCCCAGGGTAGTGCTTTTTCCCTTGTACCTGGTTGATATAGTGTCAGTAAACTGGGGAATGTGATGGTTGTGATCCTGGGCTTCCTGATAAGGGCAATTCACAGGCAGACCTCTCTCTCTCTCTGTCTCTCTCTCTCTCCTTCCCTCCCTCCCCTCCCCCCATTCCCCCCAGAAGCCCATATCCTACTCAGAGTCCAGGCTCATGTCACTATCAGGCTCTCATTTCTTCTCACCCTCTTGGGCTCTAAATCAAAGGTGAGGTGGAGATTCCACCTGCCTTGAGGCTTGACTCCCCAGCTCCTGACCCATTTCTAACTAACACATTTGTGGAGGCATGCCTAACTACGCTCTCCTTCATACAGGGCTCCTACCTACACATGCTTCCCTGTAGACTTTCTTCTGTCCCTGTGTTCCTGCAGCCTACAGACACCAGCACCACCACGTCTGGACAGCTCCACCCCACCCAACCCTCTCTGATAGTGACATGGACTCCACCCTGTCTTTTCCCCTCTCAGCCCAAGTCTTCTGGCTGTATCTGCTCTGGTCCAGAAATGTGACCCTGGCATGTGAGTCTTTATAATAGCTACTAAAACCGTGATCCAATTTCTTCTCTTCTGAAATACTTAACCCTCAAAAGTGCAAATCTGTTCATATCAGGTGTAATACATTCTCATTTTCTTTAGTTTAGAACTGATTCCTCATAGGCTGAGTGTCCTACCCTAAGCTGAATCAGTCCTGGATTTCCTCTTCAGAGGAGCCTATGGAAGATGGGTTGTTCACGGCTAACTAATGCTTTGAAATATTTGGTCTTATGTTCAATAACCCTTAGGTCTTTGAACACTACATATGAAAGGGACTTAATTCAACTTCTTGCCATAAAACTCTTTTTTACTTCTGCCAGTGAGCAGGAGCTTACAGTTTCAAGAGCCAGCCCATTCTGTTGTGTGAAGGACTTTGTTATCACAGAATCCTAGAATCTGACATTCAGTATATACCCAGAAGATGATGACTTTCTACTCAATGGAAATAACTCTCTGCAACAAACCCACAGATAGCATAATTAGCTCTTTACAAATATCTATTCTTTGACATAACTGTGTTCTTTAATCCACCTCTTCACCAAATAAATATCTTCCACTATACAAAATATGGTTAGATTCTAAATTGTGCCCCCAATTTTTCTTCTTTCCTATCAAAAATTTGAATCCACTTGCCTAAGAGTACAGGCTCTAGAGCCAGAACGCCTGAGTTAAAATACCATCTCTGCCACTTATTCACTGTGAGAACTTGGTTGAGTTCTTAAATTCTCTGAACCTGTTTCCCTATTTATAAAGATAATACCTACTTGTGGCTATCAAGGCTAAATAATGTAATAAACATAAACTGTTTTGTTGTCCAACATGTAAATGCTCAATAAATATTATCTTTTATTATTACAATTATTATATTTTATTATTATTATGTGTGATATCAATGATGACTTTCAAACTTTTTTGTTGGAATCACAGATGGAATCACAGCGATATTGCTCTGATAGTATGTGGGAGTATCCCAGAGTCCCACTGCTCATTGTTCTACTTCCCTTTTTTGGTGACTCCTGAGAAATACCATTAAAACCTTAAGACTCTTCCCTGTCTACTTTGAATACTAGAAATCCATGTAATAAGTGAAATGTTCCCCTAGGAGAAGCCAATCACAAAAACACATGGAGTGTGTATCACTTACTATTACTGATATAACAAACTAAGTGGCTTAGAAAACCCATAGTATGTCATAGTTCTACAGGTCAGACATTCAACACAGATTCCACTAAAATCAAGGCATCAGCAGATCTGTGTTCCCTCTGGATGCACTAGCAGAGAATATGTCTCTGTTGTATTCAGCTTACAGAGTGTGTACCCACATTCTTTGACTTTCTCCATTCTCAAATCAGTAATGAAGCTTCTCTTATACCCTGATGCTTTCATCACATCTCCTCTGATTTTTAACCTGTACTCCTCTTCTATATATAATAACTCATGTAATTAAACTGGTCCCACCAAGATAATCCAGGATAAACTCCCCATTTTAATGACAACTGGTTAGCAATCTTAATTCCATCTGCAACCATAATTTCCCTTTACCATATAATCTAACATAGCATCCATAGCATAGTCAGTTTCCAGGCATTAGTATATGGACACTTTCAAAGGACAGATGTCCTACCTTCTACAGATGCCACAAAAGCCTTCTTTGGAGACATGCCTGGGCAAATTACTTAACATTTAAAGATGTAAACACCCTATTCACTTCACTACTCACCCCCCTGTGCTTTTCATATTAAAGCCCTTTTGATTTGATGAATGGTGATGTTTTCTCCAATGACTCTCAACATTATACCACCATATCCAAGTTGTGGACTTTGCCAACTACCCTGCTGTTGATTTCTAAACAGCTCAGTAAAACCCTCATGTTTATTTTCAGTGGGTTTTCAAAAGCCTTTGCTCCTCTTGAGTTTAGCCTTTCTGACACAATTCTCACAAGTGTAGGTCTTTCTCCAGGTGTTGTTCTGTGTGCCCTTTTTTAATATTTGTTTTTTAAAACCCATGCCCATCAGAGATGGTGCTATGGAGTCACATTATCTTCTAGTTCACTCATGTCAAGATAACACAATGGAAGGAGCATTAATGTTAGAATCAGATCCACTCAGATCTCACCTATGTCTATCATTAGTCATGTGAGCCTTATCTCTAAAATTACAGTAATCATACCTATTTACCATCATAGAGCTGTAAAACTGGGTATCTTTATAGCATACCCTTGTAGGTAGGCTTTCCTGAAATTCCCTTAAGACTTTCCTTCAGTAAACAGTCTGTCCATTTGTCTGAACTGCTGCTTTCTGCCTTGAATGCTGCTATCACTACTGCCCCTGGAAACCCCATCAACAAGATTGATCCTTCATCCACATCTACATGGCTCTATATTCAAGTCAAGGTTATGTACGTCTGATTAGCCAGACACATTTTTGAAAATCAGATGGAAATATCTCCACCAAATTAAGAGATTATTTGAGGCAGAGTAGCACTAAATATAGGCTTTATGGCATGCACAATAGTCTCTTGAGAGAGCTGGGGGCATTGTAAAATAGATACAAAGCCCCTGGGGTATGTGGGGCCCTGAGCAAATTATTTGTGTGGGTTCCTATAAAAAATCAATTTAACTTGAAAATATAGAACAAGTATGGCCTGTATAAGCCAGGGTGACATAATGAAGATGTAGAGTAATGGGTCAAGAACAGGTAATGACACTCACTTACTATCCAGTCAGGAAAATGCACATGGAAATTTCTTCACTGTGCACAGCCTCTGTCTCTTCCTGTTCATTTCCAGGAACCATCCTGTGACAGTTAATCCTATGTTTCAACTTTACTGTGTCATGGGGTGCAGATACCTGGTTAAACATTATTTCTTGGTGTGTCTGTGAGGGTGTTTCTGGATGACATGAGTATTTGAACAGTGGACATGGGAAGGCAGATGACTTTCTGCAGTGTAACTGGGCATCATCTAATCCTTCTAAGGGTGTATGTATAACAAAAAGGTGCAGAAAAGAGAAAGGTGCCCTTTTCCTTCCTGCCTAGGTGATTAACCTGACACATTAGTGTCCTCCTGTCCCTGCCCTGAGATTTATACCAGGAACACCCCTGATTCTCATGCCTTCAGACCCTGACTGGGATTGCACTCCAGACTTCTCTGAGTCAGAAGCTGGCAAATTGTTAGGACCTCTCAGTCTCCACAATCATGTTAATGAATCCCGTGTGTGTGTGTGTGTGTGTGTGTGTGTATCTCTTTATGTACTTTATTTTCAAATACGCTGTTTCTGGCTAGTTTTATATCTCACCACTAAAAAGTAACTGTACTGTATTTACTTGTGTGCCATTTCACACCTACTTGTTTGGAAAAATACAGATCTCTGGCCCATGCAGTTCCCTACTAGCATTTTTAGTGGCAGCTACATCATTACTCATGCTGTGTCACCTCTAACACCATCTTTGAATACCAGCTCCCAGTGACTCAAAGGTTGGTACAAAGCTTCATGGATGAAGACCATGAAGCTAGAATTACCAAAAATATGAGGGGAAAAAGTGAATAATTCATTTTCTAGTTAGGTCCAATTTATCATTCAGAATCTTATAACTTGCACACAGAAAAAGCTATCTTCCAGACTTGTTTAGAATTCTTTCTGCCATAATCACTACATTTCTAGAATGTGATCTCTTTCAGAGCTGGCAGTACTACTGTCTTCCACTCACAGCTATCGATGGAAGCACAAGACAGCAGCCCATGATAAATGCAAGAAGAGTCATCCCAAGCACCTGGAAAGGTCTGCACTTTGCTGATATGACTTAAGACGGATGCAGAGGAGTGCATGATACAGCCATCAGAAGTAAAAGAAGCTGTCAGTGAGAAGGTTCTAATGGCCATCTCAGAGACTCTTGGAATAGATAATCAAGGCCACCTCTGAAAAGTGTTGGAATACACACTGAGCCATGGTGAGGAACCAGTTCAGGAGGTTTTACGGCCATCTTGGATGACAGCAGTGAAAATTGCACAAAGAGAGAGAAAAATTGGGAAGGCTTTGAGAAGTCAACAGCATCACAGATCAGGAGAGCCAAATAGAAACATGCTGAGACATTGGGCAAAGTAAGCAGCAGGCACAATGGTGGAAAGCTGAGGCTCTTTGAAAGTGGAAGGCACATCTAAGGAACATCAAGTTCCTTAATATGCATGTTCCTTAGCATAATATGTATTTATAAAGTGTATTTATGAAAATCAGGGCAGGAGCCTAGTACAAGAGCAAAGCCAGATTTGGCTGGCTTCATGTATCAAGCTAGGGGATTTGAAATGCATTCTATAAGCCATTAAGTCTTCGTGTAGTATCTTTTAAAAAAAGATATTCATGACTGGGCTGGAGTTTTAAGAAAATCACTGTAGCAAGAGAGAGAAAATCTGACTGAAAGACAGGGAAGGTGTAGGTGAGAAACCAAATAGGAGGATACTCTGATTATCCAGTAGGAGATGTGGAGAGTCGGAGATGAGCTGGATAAGCAGTCACCAGATCAGAGAAAACACAACAGATTCCAGATGTGTTTCAGGAGCCGAACAGGTAGGCTGCTGTGACTGAGGGGTGTAGAAGTAAGGGTCAGGGAGTAGTCCAAGATAATTCCCAGGTTCTACTTACAGTGTCAGGGTGGAGAATGGTGTCATTCCTGAAACAGGGAACAGAGGCAGAGCAAGTTTAGCAGGAAAGTGTATCAATTCAGGCTGGGACTTGCTGGTTAAAGTTGCTGCAGGACATAGATGAAGTTCCCAGAAGACAGAGAGTATATTAGAAGTCAGAATTGATTTTCTTTTTCCTTGAAAAGGCTCCAGAGAAGTTCTGGAATGAGAAGAAAACTCAGAAGAGAGTCTATGAAATCTAAAGAATCATTATGGAATAAAGGTCAAGAGTTAAAAAACAGGAGACCTAGGGAGGAAACGCATCTCCCAAGTACTACAAATCACACCTAGTTCCTTGGACAAGTTTCCAGTCAACTATCCATACACACCCATAGTCCCACTTTTCCAGTGATGAGCAGAAGCACAGCCTTCATTGTACTGGATTCACGAAATGCCAAATTTCTTCAGAGCCTCACATGGATGCCCGACTGAGTCAACAAAACTGAACATAGCCATTGGGTTTGCAAAACACTGACTTCGAAAACATGGTATAAACTTTAGGTAGGATACTGCCTAGTGACTTACGTGACAATCAGTCAGTCATGGCCAATTTCCCTGAAGGGAATGAGTACAAAGCCCAGAGCTTAGGTCTATAGGAAAACAAAAGTAGAAAGGCCTTAGATTTGTGTCTTCTCTGTAGTCAAATTGAGAAACAGGCCAAGATATTAGAAAGATCAAGATCAATGGTGAAACAAGGTGGCCACATTAGTATGACTAAATGTTCTGAGCTTGATTTAAAAACCTTAAGAGGCAGAGCACTTTCACAGTGTCTCTGTCAGTGTAAAGAAGCACCACAGGCCTAGCTCAGGGAACACTGAGTCTACAGTTCCTCCACTCACCCAGAAGATCCTGGGATGAGACACAAGCCTGGGAAGGCATATACAGTTTTAAAAAAAAATGTAGTTGTCACACTTCATAGGATGCCGTAGACTATGTTCGCCACATTTCCCTTCCTCTCTAGGCCACTAGGATCTACATTTGCCCTGGGCAGGATACCTGGGGTCATTTAATGATCATAGCAAAAGTAACCAAGGAAGCAATCCAAATCTGCCTTGCAAAAGTGGTGTTTCTTGAAACGACCATGTGAGGATGCTCCTCCTTGAAATCATAGATATCCATGATTTCAGGGATATCCACAGGAAACAGCTACCCATGGAAGCATTTTCACAGCTTCCTCTCTAACATCCCTGTCTCTGGCTTTATTTGCTTTGGGTCTTCTCCTTTGTGGCTGCCAAAAGGATCTTTTCAAAACACACTTGTGGAAACACCACCCTCTGCTTGGGAGTACTCAAGGCTTCGTTCCAGTAGGAGCCTCTGAGCAGAGTATTCAAGACCCTCGCTACAGCTTCACTCTGTAGCTGCCTTTCCAGTCACGCCTTCTTCCAGGTCCCTCCGGAGTTCTGTCACTTTGGCGTCTTCCAGCTTTCCGAACACAACGGATATTTTTATGCCCCCATGCTTTTGCAATGCTTCCGGTAGTGCTACTTTCCTTGATAGCCCATTTACTCTTATTTATTTAAATCTTTTATATCTAAACTTTGAATTCCTTAAAAACAGCGACTGGTGTCTTACCTTGTTATCTGCAGCACAGAGCTCAGGCTTGTCAGCGTGCTGAGATGAAAGCTCATGAACCAATCAGACCTCTTGCCACACACAGGAGGCAGAGAAAGACTGAGAGCAGTTGTGCATAATTCAGCGTGTGCTCCATGCAAGTGTGAAAGAGGACAGTTAGCAATTACCGTTCAGTGTCCCTGTGGCCATGCCTCCATTCAGAAGCGGACTCCCTTTTCAGCTCAAACCAAACTCAAGAAGTTACTTTCCCCACCTCTTTGTTAATTCCTCCCAACAATTTTAATCAGGGGTGGGCCATAGGGAAATTAGAGGCCCAGATTTTGGATTTTAGGTGCAGCTCTGGGCATGTAGGGCAGGCGTAGGGCTTCATCCATAGAATAAAAAGCTGGGGCAGCCACTTTATACAGCACATAAGAGGATGGAAAGCTCTGCTCCTTAGGAACATTTAGGAATTTCACTGGTGGTCCATAAAAGACTACTCTTGCTCCTTTGGACAAGAGCACAAGAAGAAGCTGGGACTTTCTGTAAACAGTAAAACAAGGCCAAACATGTGAACAAGAAGAGCAAAGCAGCTTCAGAAATTGTCTCCAGTTGGACATAGTGGCCCATGCCTATAATCTCAGCACTCAGGAGGCTGAGGCAGGGGAATTTCTGGGAGTTCAAGGCCAGCTCAGGCTATATGGTGAGTTCAAGGCCAACCTGAAGCACATAGCAAGACTCTGTCTCAAAAATCAAAACAAAACAGAAAGAATGCCTCCATAAAGATCTAGAACATGGTCCATTCTCTTACTGTTCATAGCCTTGGATTTTCTGCAGGTCCACAGTGATGATGAAACAGAAGCCTGCACAAGACCCTCACGCTAGATCACAGATAGGATTTCTCCATCCTGGTAGCTTCAAGTTACCCGTAAAGTTTTTTCATTCTAAGCAGGAGCTCAGCACTCTCCATTAACATTTCCGCTGTCTTCATAAAGTCCTGAATTATTAAGACTCACCAGTTAGTACTCGATGATACCTGTTCTGGTTACCCCTTACCTAATGTTTGAAAGCAGTATTTAAATACCAAATAGTGCATTCATTCATTCGCATTCATTCATTCATTTACTTAACAAGTAAGTATTGAATACATATCATGCATTATCATGCATTACATATTGGCAGCATAATAATTAACAAAAGGGTGCACTGTGGGCATTGGTAGTCTAAGGGAATTGGGGAATGTTGACAAGCAGTGAAGGTTTGGAATACAGGTCATTCCATACTGTGATGGGGAATGAGAGGGGCTTCAGAGTCCGTAATAAGATATCCCCTTAGACAACGTAGAAAGAAATAAAAGATGAAAAGTGTGTTACAGGCAGAATGAACTGGGTGGTTGTAAGGGCAAAGACTTGGAGTGGAGAGGGACTGTGACCTGACTGGGGCTTGAGAAAAGTAGGACAAGTCCAAGTGCACGTCTGGCCTAATTCCAGCCTCCGGCATATGTTACCAAACAAGAGACCAGAAAGACAGGGCCAGAGTCCAAGACTGGCCTCTGCCTGACACTCCATTTCACCTTAGTGATGGGCTTAGCTGAAGTCCTATGAACAGGGCTGCAGGCTCACAGTGGTCCTTGAAGCTCCACACCACACTCAGAGTTCTAGAATTCATCACATTAGGAAGGGTGGGAGGAAGGTCTCAGCCATGAGGAGAGACCCTTCTCAGCCCTCTTCTTTGTCTTGCCTGTCTTCTGACACAGTGGTAGCTACATCCCAGCAAGGAGGCTGCCACTGTGGATGGATTCAGACTGAGAAGAGAGGTGGGGGAGGGGGACAAAAAGGCCTGCCCTGTCGAACCAGAGAAGCTGCCTGCCACCTCATGGTCTAAGGAGAAGACAATGGGTGCATTTCAGTCACATACTGTGAGGACATATGGATGTCATATAGAGTCCTGCAAGGGTTCAGAGAGAATTCTGGGAGGTATTGCTACAGTCAGGGTCCAAGAGGTGTTTCTTAAGGAATGTGTGTCATGTAGACCCAGGATTGGTAGAGAAGTGAAGCTACTTGAACAAACATTTTGATGTTCACTAAGCACCTACTATGTTCAGGCCTCTGGTGGAGTTGCCCCTTCATGATGAATTTATAAGAGAGGCAATAAATACCCACTCTTTGGATTATGAAACTGAGGCCCATGGAGGTATAAGAAGCTTGCTCAAAATTCATTTGGCAAGTGATAAGGAATTTAAATCCTGGTGTCCTGCTCTGTCTCACTCCCTACCCCACATCATCTCATGCGATCATCCCTAAAGCCTGGGTAAGGCTGGCAACATTAATAATTTCAGATGAAGAAAGGAAGGCTCAGATACGTGGCGGAAGGTACTGGGCGCATGTGTTTGGAACTGATAAGGTTGGACCAGTTAGCACATTTTCTGAGGCAACTCCCCCTGCTGAGTTCCACCTCCCACAATCTCATTCCAACCTTTTAATGAAAAATAAACACCCCCCCCGCCCATACCCTGTTCACCAGGCCAGATCGGGCAATTACACAGTGTTTATGTGGGGAGTGGACTGGTCATGAGAGATCAGCTTGGCAATCAGGAATGATGGTAGTGAGAGGACCCAGCTGGCCTCTGCCGACCCGTCTTTCCGCTCTTTCCTCTCTGAAATCAGTTTGTCCGTACCAGAACTGCCCTGTCTCTTTTCCCTATCCACCAACATGCCTAGGGATCCCGAAAGTAAGGATTTTATGTGCTTTCCAACCAAATGCTAGCACAAGGCTATCCCGCACAACAGTTAAGAGCCCCAACTGGGATGACACGGACTTTCCCTACTCACCCACACTTGAACCCGAACGGTAGCTCCGCATCTTGGAGTCTCAGTCTTTTCTTCTGAAAAAATGTGCATAATACCAGCACGCAGATCACAAGGTTAAATGAAATCAGCCATGTGAAAAGAATTACCAGGACCAGTTAGAGGACACACATTCAAAATGAATCAGTGGTTGATACTTGGCTTTGCTTTGTATTGAAATGTAAGGAACACATACACACAAACAAACATCTATCATAAGTATGTACCTCACTGGATTTCCACAAACTGAGCACACTTGTGTAACCAGCACTAAGTTTAAGAAATAAAACATTTCAGCATCCTTGAAGCCCCCACATGTCTGGTCACTATTGCCTTCCAGTAGTATCCCCTGTCCTCACATCTAACAGCATAGACCAGTGTTGACTGTAGTAAAGGCTGTGCTATTCATTTCTTACTATAAATTAATATATCCAGGAACTAGGATAAATCCTTTCAGTGTGCTGCTTTGTTTAGTTTTTACATTAGCTCTCTGATACACGTGTACTCACCTTATCCTGTTGTTATACATGAAGGGACAGAGAAGATTCTATGAAAGCTGCAAATGTCCTGGCAGAATTAAGTGAGTTTAGCAAGATCATAGCTACCCCATTAAATTACAGAAATCAATCACATTTCTATGTACTATGTACCAGCAACATATCAGTGGAAACTGACATGTAAAATATCACTTGCAAATCTCATTACCTATGAGTGCATTTTAAAACTATGAAATATTGAAGGGTAAATTTAACAAAATATGCATAAGAATTATGCAATCAAAGTTATACAGAGTTGTTGAGAAAAAATAAAATGACAAATGGGAGCACACACTATATTCATGGATTTGGAGACTGCTAAAATATAAATTCACTTCTCACTGATCTATAATTTCAATACAGTCCCAATCAAAATTCCAAAAATGTTTTTGAGGGAAAGGAAAAAAGAAAGAAAGAAGTAAAAAAGAAGTAAATTATATATATATACACACACACACACACACACACACAAGACAGCTAAGACAATTGTACCACTAATTTCTATTGGCTTATTGAAAAGAACAGTTAGTGTTTAATTATTTGATCAATCTTGCATGCCTATAACTGGTAATCTGAGCAACTACTTTGAAGATAACAATATGTAATAGAAGAACCATTGTTAATTTCCTATCATTATTTTGGAATTCTGTATCATTTTTATTATTTTTGTTTTGTTTTATTTTTGTTATTTTTTGTTCTTTTCTTTTTACATTAAATTTTTTTAAAGAAATTGACAAACCTCAAAAAAGATGTGATATTTTTATACAGTGGAATATTACTCACCTATAAAGAAAGATAAACTCGAGGCTTTTACTGATAAATGGAGGTAAGCAGAGATCATACTCATAGGTGAAATAAATCAGACCTGCATATGTAAACATTATATTGTCTCCCTAGAATAAAAAACCTGAAAGAGTAAATAAAATCTAAAAGGTAAAGTAGATATTGTGAATGAGAAAGAAACTTCTCAAAAGGAAAGAACAATCAGGATGAGGGAAAGGAAAAAAGAAAGAAGGAAGGAAAATATATACACAAGATAGCAAAGATAATTGTACTACTAATTTCTATTGGTTTATTGAAAGGAACAATTAATGCTTAATTTTTGACCAATTTTGCATGCTTATATCTGGTAATTTGAACAACTACCTTGATGAGAACAATATACAATATGACAACCATTGCTGAATTCATATCATACTGTTTTTTGAAATTCTGTACCATTTCTAATGTTTTTTATTATTTTTTACTCTTTTAAAATAAAAATAGATCAATGAACTAATTCTAAAATGTATGTGAATATGCAAAATACCCAGAAGGAACAAAAACTTTGCAAAACAGAAAATTTTCAAGACTTCCATTACCTGATTTCAAGACATACAGTGAAGTTACTAGGACCCACACAATGTGCTGTTGTTATAAGGATGTTCATATAGACTAATGTAACACAAGAGAGTCCAGAAATAGACCCATAAAAATATGATTGGTTTGTCCTAAACAAATATGTCAAGGTAATCCAGTGGGACAGGGTAGTCATTTTCATAAGTCCTGCTGGAATAACTGGACATTCATATGCAAAAAAGAATACACAGAAGAAGAATCTTATCCTTTACCTCACATGACAAATAAAAATTAACTAAAAAAATTGATAATAGACCAAACTTTAAAGGTAAAACTATGAAAGATCTATGAGAAACAGAGGGAATTCTTTGCAACATTAGAATAGTTAAATATTTTTGCATAGTACTAACCTTGACCCACTTTTTAAAATGATAAATTGGACTCCATCAAAATTATACATGTATTTTCCTTGAAAAGCACAATTACAATAGCAGAAAACAAGCTACACAGTAGAAAAATAGTCATAACGCACAAGTCTGATGAAAGACCATTTAAAAACCTTTACAACTCAATAATGAGGAAAGAACTCACATTTTTAATGAAAAAATATTTCTAAAGAGAAGATATGGAAATAATTGATATATACATAAAGATCATTAGTCACAAGAGAATATGGACTACAAGCAAAATGAGATAAGAGGACATGCCAATTACAACAGCTAAAATTAAGAAGATTGACAACAACAAGTGTTGAGAAGGAGATAGAGCAACTGGAACTCTTGCACACTGTGGGCAGAATGTAAAATAGTACAGCCACTTTGGAAGTTTCTTATGAAGTTAAACATACACTTACTATATAACCTAATAATCTCACTTCTAGGTGTTCACCTAAGAGAAATTAAAGCAGATTTTCACACAAATGCATGTGTAAATGCTTAGAAATACTTAATAGCTACCCAAAATGGAAACAACTCAAATCTCCATCAACTGGTGAACAGATACACATGCTACAGTGTAACCCATGTCATGGCATTATACTCAACAACAAAAGGGAACGAAATACTGGTACATGGCATGGCATGGATAAGTCTCAAAAACAC
The DNA here is from genome assembly GCA_004027595.1 of Dinomys branickii. Classification (NCBI taxonomy): domain Eukaryota; kingdom Metazoa; phylum Chordata; class Mammalia; order Rodentia; family Dinomyidae; genus Dinomys; species Dinomys branickii. The sequence goes on from PVLD010007981.1 coordinate 20,923, forward strand.
CTTACTGAATAAGGCATGCTGGAACCCAAAAGAATAAATGCTATGATTTTATTTATAAGTTCTACAGTAGATAAATTTAATCTAATGTGAAAGAGAACAGATCGGTGGTAGCCTGGGTCAGAGAAGGGAGATTAGAGAGACAGGGAAAAATTACCCAGAAACCTTTGGCAGTGATGGAAATGTTCCACATTTTGATGATGGGTCAGTAGCCATATTCACTGAATAATCATTCAAAGTGAGTTCATTTAGTTATGTAGTAATTAAATCTTAATTATTAACATAAGAAACTTTTAAAAACAAGCAAGTAATGAATGCTATTGGTTTTATTATTATCACATCCTATGTCTTGGGAAATGTGCTAAGCCTTTTATGTGTATCATCTCATTTAATCCTCTGATATCTATACAGTAACATTATTCCCATTTCACAGAGGAGAAAACAGGCTCACAGAAGGTTGTGGACTAATGTGACTGAAGTTCTACCACTCATAACCATTCCAGGCTAGAATTCAGATAGTCTCAGCCTGTGAGTATACTACCTCCAAGACACAGAAGAAGTGCTCTCTACATCCTTAGGTAATTCTCAATAAATAGTTACTGAGAAAGTTCTTGTGCTAGTATTTTCAGAGGTAAGACTTCCACTGCTGGGAATGTCAAAGTCATAGGACTTCTAACTTGAAGGACAGCCTAACAAGCTGGGGAGAGTATAAAGACACTCCTTGGATGTGACAGACTTCATCACAGATCTCAGCCAGCTAAGATCTAGGCAAGGAAACTGAGGCAGAAGCTGAGATGAAAGGAAGGTACACACACACACAGACTAAAGCATGATGGTCATGAGCATTTGTGGGAATACACACCAGGCGTGGGCCCCAGGTGACAGAAAAAACAGTGCAGTATAAGATTCCCGATATACTTACTACAGCATTTATCAGGGAACAAGGTCTGGGCAGGGCTTAGTGGGGAGCAGAGAAAGAACCAGTCTGGAGAGCTTGGCCCCACCCCACTGAACCTGAGACCACTTGCTCCTAGCAGGATGGAAAGTTTGCGCATGGCTGCTACGAACCTCTGATGTTCGTTCATCTTAGAACACCAGGAAATGCTTTTTCAGGAAATGACCCTGCTTCTCTGACTCTTTAGTTACAGAGAGGGAGGTCACACCCTGTAATCATGACTCTGGTCCCTAAATAATTATTCATTTTGTGCTGCTTGGGCTTGGTGGCCCGTGCTCCCTCGGTGATGAGCTCCCCCCCCACCCCTTCTCCCCACCCATTACCTTACAGCTCACCACCCCAGGAGTTTTGTCAGGTACAGCTGCATCAAGATAAGTGGGGTAAGAGAGAAAGGCGGAGTTCTGGTCCCCCGCTGGGAAATTAAGTTAGAGAAAGGCAGCAGTAGATGAAAGCAAAAGGGCAGAGACAGACAAAAACACATTCCTTTCTTCAAAATCTCAGGCACAGGAAACTTTGTCAATGGATCCCAGTTTTAAAGAGCAGTACACAGAGATACTGAACCCAGAAATGTGAGCTCTAGTGATGAGAGCTCCAATGCAGGAAATAATTTAAACTCTATCACTTACAATGTCCCCAAGACGTTTGCTGACATCATGTTTGTGCCTTCAGCCAGTAGCATTTACCTTGCCCCTTCTGGGAGGCTAAGGGATGTTAGGTTCATGAGAGCAAGTTCAGTGTCATCCTCAACATGTCACTGAGAGCCAGGATATAGCTCAGCAGTACAGTGCCTGCCTGGCAAGGTCTTGAGTTCAATCCCCACACAAACAAAAAATGTCATGGAGAAACAGTCGTTCAGTGGCTGTTGTGTCTTTCCTCTATTTCTTCTGGAAGAATGTGTGTTTGTGCATCCTGGGATGGGGGGAGGCGGGGGATGAGATTCAAAGCCCTCCCCAGTGGTGGCAAATCCATGGCACGTGTTATTGTGTTTTTCTTTTAAGACAAAAGATGTTAATGGATGAGTTGTTTCTTTCTAAACTCAAACCTCAGTATTCAGGTTTAATTGCAGCGTTGGCACTTTGCAATAAATAAGTGGGTTTGGGGTTGTAGTTTGGCACTTAGACCGTAAAAGATTTGCCATCATGGACCTACACAGAGGACAGACTGTGAAGGACACACAGAGTGGCTGAAATACTAGAGCAAAGGGTACCACAGAGGCTCCCTGGATAGCCAGGGTCAGAACTAGGCTGTACATGCAAGTGTTCCAGAAGCCAGAGAGAGGATTTGGCTAGACATAGATCAGGAAGAGAAGACAAGAGGCCTACGGCATTCTCATGACAGTAACAAGTAGAAGGTGGATTTTTATACTAAAAATTTGTCCATTTTTTGTGTGGCTTTCCATCATGTTTTCAACAACGTTTTGCAATTTTGACATAATGAGGTCCAATCTCTGGTGCAAAAGTCCAGACACAAATGATTCCCAGGCTCCTTGCTGTTCTGCCTCAGTGAACAACTATCCTGAGCAGCCTGTGTCAGTTAGATATGCCCGATGGGAAGTGGTCAGCTCCAGGAACTGACCCTGCTTGGTGCTCACCTACAGTGTGGCTGGGATAGGAAACAGAAGGCTTTCGGTCTCTGAGAGAACTGCTGCCAGGAGGGCTCTGCCATAACCCCAGGCTTCTGGTGCCTAGGTCCGGGCGTGACTAGCCGTGGTCATTTCACCATTAAGCCGGATATGCGGGCTGGTTCCGGCTGTTCTTAGGAACTTGGCCTCGAGCCAGTGTCTCCAGCCCATCCATTAATTCTGGGAGTGAAACAATATATTGTGCTAAATTTCTTTTCTTCCTAGGCATATATTATAATTGCCATTTTCAACTGGCTGATATAATCCTTAGACATTTAGGGGAAATAGTAAGAGGAATTATTAAACTAGTGGCCAGAGAACTCATATAATCATTGACATATAGCAGACACTTTATAAATACTTAAAAGACTTGTTGAATAGGAAGAAGAAAGAAAGGAAGGAAGGAAGGAAGGGAGGGATGGAGGGAGGGAGGGAAGAAGGAAGGACGGAAGGAAGGAAGGAAGGAAGGAAGGAAGGAAGGAAGGAAGGAAGGAAGGAAAAGGGAAGGAATGTTAAGCTATGACACAGATGTATAAGACAACTTTGTGGATGATGCCAGTATTGCTGAAATACAGAAGACAGAAGATAGACTTGAGAACATGACTAGTCAGGATTAGGAATGCTGAGTTTAAGTTTCCTCTGATATATCTAAGTACAAATTTTCAGCAGATAGTTGAATGTTTAGATCCAAAGTTCAAGCAGAAGCTCAGGACAGCAGGTGAGGATTTGGGAGTGGATCAGGACAGAGACGTAAGTAAATTTTGCAAGTGGAAGAAACTATTTAGTAAAAAGAGGAAATGACCAAAAGTGGAATCCTGAAAACTGAGACTTTTAAAAATGACTGAAAGAAAAGTGATGAACAGAAGAGACTGAGGAAAACCACAAGAAATTCAAAGAAAACCAGGACATGCTCTCCAGGGCTGAGCCTTGTGGCCTGAGATGTGGTAAGACCAAGGGCGAAAACAAGAAATCTTCCTGCTTGGATCTTAATGCGCCCTTCCAGACTCCTTGTCATGAACAGCCTGGGAACCAGCTCCAGACATGGGCCACACATTAAGTAGGGCAATTACATGAATGAATTCTTGTATTTGACCCGTTCATTTGATCAGGAAACTGAAGTTCAAAGAAGTCACTTACCCAACTTTCCACAGAAGTGGTGGCTATTAGAATTGTTCAACAAGAGTTTTGGAGATTTTGAACGAGACTGGAGGGAGGAGGCTTCAAACAGAGCAACTGGCATGCATTACAGGAAACTGAGGCATAGACATGTTAGTTGCCTGACGTCACACAGCTAGTAACTGGTTATAACCCCAGTCCAGCGTACCTTCAGGACCCTATAATGATGATGTCAGCAGTAATAAAAACAATAATTGCTGCTATATTATTGGTGTGTTTTAAGCATTCTCTCACTTAATCCTCATGACAGCACAATGAGGTAGGGCTGTCAGAAACCTCCCTTCCACCGAGGCTGTAGAGGCTCAAACTGCCACCAGGAACCATGGTAATCCTTTTCCTGGGGTTTGCATTGCGTGAACAAGGCAATGCAGGACAGAACAGGGAGACTGGATGGCCAGTGTGGCAGATCCTGGTTTCTCAGATCCCAAAGTAGCCTTAGGGAACAGACAGCCTAGCCCAGGCATGGAGATTTCTGCCCAAACAAACCGCAGAAGCGTCTAGGGTGCTGCTGTCTCCTGCCCTCTCTGAGCTTGTAGCAGCTTGTGCAGATCCCTGGAATGAGATGATCAAGGACCAGCTGACTGGCCCTCCTGTCCCTCTTGCTAGCTAAGGAGCCGCCCTGTGCTGTGGGGCTCATTGCTCCAGCCCTACCCAGATGCAAAACCTGAAGTGAGCAGACACAGATTTACAGGCTGGGTGGGAGGTAGAAAAGGGGCCCCCTACAGCACGCCCTGAAAGACACGTCAGCACCACAGGCTATTCTTAGTCTCTCTACCAGAACTAGGGGCGGTAAAAAGTTTATTGCCTGTCCTTCTGAGTGCATTGGAAACACTATCTCTGCGATCTCCCAGCATCTGGCTCTTGATTTGGTGGGCTTCTCCAGTGCCTACAAAGATGTTTGTGATGGAGGAAAGATAATAAATATGTATTGGGCATTTACTGTGTGATGGGCAAGTTGCCATGAGCCTTAATTCATTATCTCCTTTCATGTTCTCTACAACCCTAGGAAGTGGGGCTTTCCTATCGTCTCCATTTTACAGAGGAGAAAACTGAGGCTCATACAGGAGAGGCGGCTGCTCAAGATCATATAATTAAAAGGTGGCAAAGATAGGATTTGACTGGAATACATGCTTACAACTGTCCCACTGTGATGCTTTATTGTACAAATGAGCAAAGCTCCTGTGTGTGTGTGTGTGTGTGTGTGTGTGTGTGTAGGAGCTCTCCAGGCAGGCTTGTGCCTGTGTGCATATGGATTTGCACATGAACAGGCCTAGCAGAGCTGACATCTATTGTCTTTCCCGAGAGCCCCAGGTAGGTGCAGGGGGTCCAGGAAAAGTTTCCAAGGCTCACTCATTGCACCCAGCTGCCCATCATATGTGCCACCCTTACCTTCCCCAAGGCTGACAGCTGCCTCCCAGCTGTGGAGGTCTGCGTATGGCATGACTGGAAGCAAGGCCCAGTTTTAAGACTGAATACATGCTCAGCCCCTCACTTTGCCCACTGGCCTCTTTTGGCCTCAGATTGTCCCCTTGGAGATGTCCCTATGGCTTCATAAATAACCAGACACACTGTCCTCGGAAAAACAACCTCAGACAATGTGAATGGAGTGGGGTATGCAAAGACCTTTATTGTGCTATCTCAATATGCTAAGTCAATGTACTTGACAAAAACGTAAGGATGTTGGCTTCCATACTGAGGGAGTCCTCCATAAATCTATATCAGAAACATCAACAACACTTGGAAGTCACTCTTACAAGCCCCGTTTTATAGACCTGAGAACTGAGGCTCAGAAACTTCAGTAAGTTACACAAGGTCACAGAGCACGTAAGCCGCAAAGACGAGATCCTGGCCCAGCTACATGCTGCACCAAACTTTGCGTTCATTTCACTGTATCCAAGAAGCTATTGGTTTAGGAGCACATGGTACAATCATAGATAAGATGACCTGCTTTATCCTTCAACCTGCTTTGACCTTGAGCCTTAGCCAGTGAGAGTCAGCATGAGGACAGTGTCTCAGCGTCAGGTGGAGCCAGGGAGTGCACCAACTCAGAAGCTATCGAGGCAGTGCTCAGAAGGACATGGTGTTCTGCAAGCTCAGGTCTCCTCTATAAACTGGTCTAGCTTGGCACAACGCTCAGTGTTGGCAGAAACTAGGAGAGCATTCCAGTGGGAAAAGCAGCTTGCACCGGTGGGTAGATGGGAGTTGGAGGGCTACGGAACAGTAGGCAACAGGGCTGGAAAGGAAGGCACGGCCCAGACGTGAAGGTCTCGTGAAGTTGTCTAAGTTAGTTTCTCACACTTGGTGGTTTAAAACATCAGAAATTTATGATCCCCACAGATCAGAATCTCACATTCAGATTCACAGGGCCAATGTCAAGGCTGTGCTCCTTCAGGTAAAGGAAAACCTATCCTTTACCTCTTCCAGTGTTGAGGATCTGCAGCTTCCCTGGATTTTGGTCACATGACATCACTCTAATCTCTGCCTCCTGGCCCACTGCTTCCCCCTTTTTGTTTGTGTTCTCCTCTCTCTGTGTGGTAAAACTTCCTCCTGCCCTCTTCTCATAAGGAACATGCGTCTGTATCTAGGGCCCACCCAGATAATCCAGGATAATCTTCCCCTTCTCAAACTCCTTAACTTAATCACCTCTGTAAAGACTCTTTTTTCAAAAGAAAAAAACAAAAACAATATTTACTGGTTTCAGGGATTAGGACCAGAGATCTTTGGAGGTAATTTTTCAGCTGGTTATAACTACCTAAATACATACATACTTTCTCCTGGTGGCAAGGGAGAGCTGTTCAAATGGCAGAATGCCAGGATGAGGTTTCTGTGCCAAAATAAACGTGGACTAGCTCTCACAGCCTGTGGCAAGTCCACTTCCTGCTCTAGATTTCTAAGAAGTCTCAGAGATTTACTCTTTTGGCCTCTCTGTTCTCTGTATTCACTTTCCCACTTGTGCGTAACCTCCTGCATACCTACTCAAACATGGAGTTAAATCCATCCTTGGCTTTCATTTTTTTAAAAAAAACTAATCATACCAAATGTGTATGTTGATGACTTTACTGAAGGTCTGCAGTGCCCAAGGGTGTTGAGATCACAGAAATGAAAGAATTTCAAAATAAGCACTAAATACCTTGTTTTTATGCATCCCTGAGCCATCCTGACTACCAGTCATCTGTCAGTGATCCCCTTCTAAGACTCCACACTCCCACAGTATCCCCTGCTTCTCTCCACTTCCTGGACCAGTTTCTATTCACTGTTATATCCCATCCCCATGTTCTCATGACTTATAGGACTAAACAGTGGATATATGTCTTACTCTTTCTAGAGAAAATATTATTATTCTAAGCAAGGATAACTCCCACCCCAAGAGGATCCCAAAATCCAGCAGTTAAAATAAGAATGCTTTGTCCCACTGAATGTATGCCTAGAAGCATATCATAATTAAAAATATTTAAAGAGCCATCATTTATGTAAGCACACACACAAACCTTCATGTGCTTCAAAGGTCACAGCTCAGTTCCAGCTTGAAAGAAGCGTGTTCTAATGTCATCACCATGACCAACCCACCTGTCTGGTTGAAGCTGTGGTTGGCAGTGGGTAATTAGTATTCACCAGGATAGCCAGGCTCGGTGCTCCTCTGTGGATCCCAGAAGGCTGCCTCACAGCAAAAGGCTCTCCTTTGGTGTAATTACCTATTCCTTGCACACCAGTTGCCCTGGTGTGATGTCAGCCCCTCCACATTGTTTATTTTAATTAAAACAGAAATTGCAGGTCTTAGGTGCTTATAATTACAGCCCATGAACTAAATTGACTGAGGCCCCTAATTAACCTGAAACACGTCTCCCTGGCTGTAGTGTAAGTTTGAACTTGACTGGTGTAAGGGACTATGCTGGCACTGAAAACAGCCAGAGGAGAGGAGGCTGAAACCAGAGTAAGGGATCCCCCTCCACAGAGAGCCATGGGCAGCTGATACCTCCGGAATACAAGGCAAGTTCAACTTTGTTTCCAATTGTACCATTAGCATAAGACACATTCAGTAAAAATGTACTGAAAACATCTGAAAATCAATTAATGTAATAATCCAGGGAATAAAAAATAAATAAAAGTAAACCATGTGATCATCTCAATAGATGCAGGAGAAAACATTTCACAAAATTCAACACCCTTTCATAATAAAAACAAACAAACAAAAAGAAGCACTCAACAAATGAGACATAGCAGGAATTTTTTAGTTAAATAAGGGCCATCTATAAAACCACACAGGCAATGTCATACTCAGTGGCAAACGACTGGATGCTTCCTCCCTAAGGCCTAAACACAAGGATGTCTACCCTCACCACTTCTATTCAACACTGCACTAGAGTCCAGCCAAGGCTGCACTGGACTTTTCTTTCTTTAGAAAAGAAAAAAAACTTGTATCAGAAAGACAAAAAGTAAAACTATCTCTATTTTTAGATTACATGATCTTATACATAGAAAATACTAAGGAATGCACTAAAAATGAATTAGAACTAATCATGTCATCACCCCGGCCAATCCACACATCTGGTTTAAACTGGTTGGCAAGTTAATTACTTAGCTAGATTGCAGGATACGAAATCAACGTACGAACATCAACTCTATTTCTATACACTTCCAATAAAGAATCCAAAAATAAAGTTAACAATTCAATTTATAAAAGCAACAAAAATATTTAAGCACCTTTGAATAAATTTAACCAAAAAATGTAAAACTTTTATTCTGGAAACGAAAAATCATTGTCAGAAGAAACAAAAGAAGATAGCTAAAACTGGGAAAACAACCCATGTACATCCTCCAACAATGACGCTGGGACAACTGCATAACCACATGCAAAAGAGTGTTGAAGGATTCTTCATACATTATGCAGAAATTAACTCTCAAAATACATTAAAAGCCTAAACATATTTTTAGAGACAAATCTTCATTATCTTGTATTTTTCGTGGCACCTTAAAATTGACCTCTGAAGCACAAGCAACAGACAAGAAAATAGATGAATTGATATCATAAAAAGTAAAAATATCTGTGCTTCAAAAAACACTACCAAGAAAGTGAAAAGACAAACACAGAATGAAAGACAATATTTACAAATAACATATCTGATGAGGGACTTGAACTAGAGCCTATAAAAAGCTCTTACAGCCTTAACAATACACTGACTTACAACGCAAGTAAAAATCAGCAGAGGATCTAATAAGCCTTTCTACAAAGAAGATATACAAATGACTAATCAAATGCATGAAGGAATATTCAATAACATGAATCACCAGGGGAATGAAACTCAAAACCACACTAAGATACCACTTCACACCCCCAAGGATAGTCTCAATATCAACAAACATCAAGAAACAACAAAACCCTCACTGTTGGAGCTATGGAGAAATTAAAACCTTCATACATATGTGATAAAAACCTAGGGAGAGTATTTATTTTTTTTTAATTACACTAAAAGACACATTGCCAGTAATCCCCCTCAAAATACTCCCCTCGCTTCTAGCATGCTTATCCTATCATACTCGCCTCTTTCTGAAGCAGTTGGAAATCCTTCATGAGTGTCTTCAGTTGCGTTGTCATGGCTGCCTCCATGTGTTGAATCGGTTGAAAACCCTTATCTTTCCTGGTCATTTTGACTTTGAGAAGAGAAAAAAGTTGCATGGTGCCTGATCAGATGAGTAAGGTGGGTGAAGATATACCATAGTGCGTTTATTGCTACATTTTAAATAGATGCAGGATATCCAGGCAGTCATAAAAAGACACTCATGAAAGAGGACTCACGGAACTGCTTCAGAAAGGGCCAAGAATGATGGCAGATGTGTATTCAAAGCCGGGGAAGCATTTTGAGTTGGCAATGTCTTTTCCTGTAATATTTTTAATTTACACATTCACTTATCTTTTGACCACACCTCATAGGTTGCCGGCAGAAAGGTAAAATGACACGACCATTTCTGAAAACTGCCTGAAATTTCCTCAAAAATTAAACACAAAATTACCATAGGACACAGCCCCTCTACTCCAAGAGAAATACACACCCCCCCATTATAAGTGGGTCACAGGTTCCAAGACATTCTGAGGATGCCTGAAACTCCAGATAATACCAATTGTATCCCCCTCCATATACATATAAAATTTATAAATTAGGTACAGTAAGATGTTAACAATAATAACTAATAAAATAGGAAAATTGTGATAACACTATTATAAAAGTTATTTAAGACCTATGAATCACTTACTTCTGGAATTATCAAATATTTTGGACCTTGCTTGACTCCTGGTAACTGAAACTACACAAAGTAAAAATGTGGATTAAAGGAGACTGTGCCACACAAAACATTTTCACATAAATGTTTATAGCAAAATTGTTTATAATAGTCAAATGTAGAACCAGCCCAAATATCCACCAATTGATGATAAACAAAATGTATATATCTATACAATGGAATATTAATCAGCAATAAGAAAACAAATGAAATAATGATATTGTTACAACATGAATGGACACTGGAAACATTTCAGTACATGGAAGAAGCCAGTCACAAATACCACATATTATATAATTCTCTTTCTATATTATGACTAGAATAAGCAAATCAACAAAAAGTAGATAAGTACAGTGTTCACTTAGGAATAGGGCAAAAAAGGAGATAAGCAAATGATACCTAAAGAGTGCTGCATGGCTTTGGCAGAAAATGAAAATGTTCTAAAATTTATGAGACTAGCTGAATATATCTGTGAAGATTCTAAAAACCATTGAAATTGTATGCAGATGCTTCTCAACTTACAATGAGATTACACCTCCACAAATTCATCACACATTGAAAATATCATGATACAAAAATGCACTAAATACTCCTAACCTACTGAACATCCTACTGCACTGCAAAGTATTGGTTGCTTCCCCGTTGTGGTTGCGGGGCTGTCTGGGAGCTGTAGCCTGCTGTCACTAGCCAGTACTGTAAGGAAGTATCTTACTGCTTTTCACTTGCCTGGAAAAAGAGCAAAATGCAAAGTTCATTTGTCAGTGTGTATCACTTTCACACCATCAAAAAGTCAAAACACTTGTACATTGAGTCATGCAAATCAAGGATCATCTGTTGAGTGGGTGAGCTTAATGGAATGTGAATTACATCCCACTGAAGCTATTTGCCATGCTGAAAACCTACTGTGTGCCAGGCACTATACCAGGAGATAAAATAAAAGCCAGCAATCTGAGTTTTTTTATTTTTCTTTTTAAAATTATATTTCTTCTATTTTTTGAAAGTTTTTTAAGAAAACCTATAAGAAAGAAGAAAGAGCCTTTGCAGTGAAGCCCCAGCTCAGTGCTGTCAAAATGGGCAAATTCATGAAACTGGGGAAAGTGGTGGTGGTCCTGGCTGGACAGCACTCCAGATCCAAAGCCATTCTCATGAAGAAGACTAATGATGGAGGCTCTGATCACCTTGCAGCCGTGCCCTGGTGGCCAGAATTGACTGCTATCCCCCCAAAGGGACAGCGCCATAGGCAAGGAGAAAATCACCAAGAAGTCAAAAATCAAGTCTTTTGTGAAGGTTTATAACCACACTCACCTCATGCCCACAGTACTCTGTGGACATACCCTTGAACAAAAAACTGTGGTCAACAGGTCTTCTTCAGAGACCTAGGCCTCAAGCACAAGGCCCACTGGGAGGCAAACTTCAAGCTCAAGGAGAGATACAAGACAGGCAAAATAAATGGTTCTTCCAGAAACTTTGGTTTTAGATGTTGTTTCCATCATTAAAATTTAAAAAAAAAAAGAGAAAAGAAAGAAATTGTCCATGGTAATATTATCCAGTAATAACTCCTATTTATATTTTTGCACATTTTTCAGTCTTTTGCATACAGAAATCTTTTAATGTATTAGATTTAATGTAATTAAATCTTTTAATGTATTAGATATTTCAAATATCTTAAAAGATCTTCATGGAGTAAGCCCTACATGCCTATACACCAATTTAGGTAATAAAATAGTATTAAGAGAATGAAATGCCATCAACATCATCAACATTCAAAAAAATAAAATAATAAAATAAATCATCATCAACATTCATAACTATTTTGAGGAAATAAACAGACTATCAAAGACAGGGATTGTCAGACACTCACCACAGTTTTACCCTTAACCACAAAACAAGGAAAACTCAAGTTTAAACAATGTCAAAGAAGTTTGGGGTTTTTTTTAACCTTTGTGAATGTAAAATCAAATTGTGTCTTTCATTATAATGTAAATATTTCAATAATAATTAGAGATTTTTATAAAGTTTCTTGCTTGATGCTTCAACAAATTATATGTGCAAGTCTTTTGTCCATTTCTCCTTTACTTTTTGTTGTTGCTGTTGTTGTTGTTGTTGTTGTTAGGAGCTGGGGATATAGCTCAGTGGAATAAGCGTCTGCCTAGCAAGCGCAGGGTCCTGAGTTCAATCCCCAGTACCGCCAAAAAAAAAAAAAAAAAAACAAAGAAAATGTTGTTGTTGTTGTTACTGCTGTACTGCTGCTGCTGCTGTTGATTTTGAAATTTTCTGTGTCAGAAGAAATGAACAGATTCCTAGATACATATGAACACCAAAGCTGAATCAAGAAGATATAAAAATTCTGAATAACCTAATATCAGTTAATGAAATTGAAAATGTTATTTAAAACTTACCAACAAAAAAAGCCAAGGTCCTGATGGATTCACTATTGAGTTCCACAAGAAGCTTAGAGAAGATTTAATACCAATACTCCTCAAACTCTTTAATGAAATTGAAAGGGAAGCAATACTACTTAACTCATTCCTGAAGACAAGCATTAATTACCCTGATACCAAAACCAAAGAAAGACTCAACCAAAAAAGAGAGCTGCAGGCCAATTTCCTTAATAAGCATAGATAAAAAATGTTCAATAAAATACTAGCAAACAGAATGCAGCAAATCATCAAGAAGATTATACACCATGCCAAGTGGGATTCATCCCAAAAATGCAAGGATGGTTCAACATATGCAGATTAATAAATGTAATACACCATATCAACAGAGGTAAAGACAAAAAATCACATAATCATCTCAATAGATGAAGAAAAGGCTTTTGACAAATTCCAACATTCATTCATGATAAAAAATCTTACATAAAATTGGAATAAATGGTTTTTATCTCAATCTGATAAAAGCCATCTATGACAACTCAACAGGCAATACCATATTAAATGAACAAAAACTGAAAATGTTCACTCTAAAATCAGGAACTAGACGAGGATGTCCACTATCGCCACTTCTATTCAATGTAGTTCTGGAAACTCTAGCTACAGTAATTAGACAAGAGAGAGAAATAAAAGGAATAAGGATAGGAAAGAAAAAAATTAAATTATCATTATTTGTAATGACATTATACTCTATATAGAAGACCCCCAAAAACTCCACTAAAAGGCTTCTAGATATAATAACCAAATTCATTAGCATAGCTGGATACAAAGTCAACACTCAAAAATCAATAGCATTCCTGCACCAAAAAAACAGAAAAAAAAAACTTACTGAGAGAAATTAGGGAAACCACACCCTTCACAACAGCATCCAAAAAAGTGAAATGGAGTGCAACTCAACCATAAAGAAGGATAAACTCGAGACTTTTATAGGTAAATGAATGCAAGTTGAATGAATGCACCTACTCATAAGTGAAGTAAATCAGGCTCATATGTGTAAACATCATATTCTCTCCCTGGTGTGAGAAACTGAAAGAGTAAATAAGTTCTAAAATATACAATAGATGTTGTGAAATGGGAAGAAATTGTTCAAAAGGAAAAAGGAACTAGGACAAGTGAAAGGGGAAAAGGAAAAATGCAAGGCAGTTTACTATTAGTGTCTGTTCATTAAGAAGAAAGGTTTGTGCTAATATCTTTTGAGGAAATTTTTATGCCCGTATCTTGTACCCTGAGCAACTACTTTAAAGATAACAACATGTAATGTATTAACTATTATTATTCCATCATTTTGTTTTAGCTTTTCTCCATAAAATAAAATAAATAAAATTTTCTGTGTCTATTAAGGCCAATAGTTCTGCTATATTTATTGTAAATATTTTTCCAATCTTGAGAGTTTTACTTTACTGTTGCTGGTAACATTTTGAAAACATATAAATTCTCTTTTTTCAGTGTCAAAGATGTTATTCTAATCCTTTAGTTTCCTTCCATAGCTCTGAGACTTACAATGTCTTTGATATCTGAAAAGTTAGTTCAATATTTATTATATGATGTTTTGTTTAATACTTTTCACAATGCTGTTTAAGTAAAATTTGTGTGTAATATAAATTCCCAAAGCAAAAACTACTGGTATTTTTAAAAGTTAACTCTTTAATCCATTTATAAATCAGTTTGAGAAATGATGGGAGGTTGTTTTAATTTAATTTTAACATTCATTGAAAACTCCAACCCCTTCCCAATAATTAACATTTTATTAATCTCATAATCCAAGACTCTCCCTTCTATTCCATGCCATTATATTGTGATTGTTGCATAATGTATTGTTTTGGTTATTTTACATCTAAAATACAGTATTGTGACAGTCTTGCTTCTGTTGGGGGAAGTACTTGTTTTGCTTAACAAAATTTAGAATCACTGTGAAAATCAAAATTCCAAACTGTGCTGAATGTATGAATGAATGTGGAGTAACTAACATCTTTGGAAAATATAATCTTACCAACTAGGAATATAGTTGCCTAGAGTTGCTATGCATTTTTTTAATACTTCTCAATTAAAGTCTGCAGATCTAATTTTATTTCATTCCAACATTTTACAACAAAAACTTTCAGATATTAAAAATCAAAAGAATTTTATACTGAGCATTTGTACAGATTTTAATATGTATTTTTCCTTGCTTTATTAAATATTTGTCCCTATATCCACCTAGCCATCTTTTTTTACTTTTTGACACATTTTAAATTAAATTAGATACACATATCAGTACATATTTCCCTAAATATTTCAGAGTGCATACCATGAAGTAGAGTTCAATATTTCTTTTTTTCCTTTAGTGATAAAATTTACATGTAACAAGAGACCCAATTCTCAGATATATGTTTGCTGAGTTTTAACAAAAACATACAACTGTGCTCTCAAGTCTCTATCAAGACATAAACATTGTATCGTTCCAGAAAATTCCTTCATTCTTCTTCTTGGAATTTCTCTTCTGGAATTTCTATTGTGATTCTGTTAAATTTGTTGATTACTTTGGGGAGAATTAACATCTTAACCACATTGTATCTTCCTGTCCATAAACACACCCTGATTCCCATCTTCTTTAAGTACGCTCAGCACTGTTTTATAGTTTTCATTGATTAGGCTTTGTGTGTATTTCATCTCTTCCTTTCCTGTCTGTGTTTTAATTTTTAATGTTGGGGTTTTTGCCTTTGGGCGATGGCTACAAGCTCAGTACAATGTTGAGGAGGAGTGGTGAGAAAGGCCATTCCTAACTTGCTCCCACTTTTAGCAAGGACATGTTTGCTATTTCACCAGTAAGTACCCTGTTTGCTCTGGCTTTTCAATCAATAACTTTTGTCAGATTGACACATTTTCCTTTTTTTAGACTGCTGGGTCTTTACCATGGATGGTTCATTTTTGTGAATTGTCTTTTCTCCTTGATACACTTCTTTGTTCTGTTATTGTGGTAGATTACACTGTTGGGTTTTCAAATATTAAATCAATTTTGCTTCTCTGGCATATACCACTCTTGTTCATGAAGGAACTACTACCCTTTTCATATATTACTGAATTTGATTTGCTAATATTTTGTGAAATACTTTAGAACCTATGTTCATAGAGTTTTTCACTAATTTTCGGAATTGTTCACTAATTCTCTTTCTTTTACTTCAGAGGAAAGAGAGAATGTCTGCCAGATGTTACTAGTATGGTTATATAAATAAGTCCAATAAAACAAGCTGGAACGTGTTTCCTCATCCTCTGCTTTTCAAAAGAGTTTGTGAAATATCAGCATCATGCTTTCCTTAAATATTAAGTCACTAATGAAAAAATGTAGGCTTGAAATTTTCTTTGAAAAAAAATGTTTTAACTTATTTAGCTCTGTACCTACATATAGAATTTGGTACTTGTTTATTTGTGTATTTGAGGAAGGAGTTATTTTACAATCTGCTATGCTTTTGCTTTTCAGTCATTCATCTAACAGAGATATATTCTAATGAGATGAAATCTTTTCCAACTCTTACAGCCTGGTTCTTTGACATTCAAAACCAACAGAATATATCAGAATCTTTAGCCTACAGCACGGCCTGCTACTCAGCCTGTGCTGGCCTCTGTCCTTACCTCTGCAACATTTCCTAAAGTGTCCCCTCGTCTCAGCATTAGCGTACTGTGGCCCCAACTTTCTACTTTGTCATTTGATTGGAAAAATACACATGATCCCCAAAATGTACATGGGCATAGCAACACTTGCTTGCTTTAAAAACCAGTACTCACAAATTTGAAAGGCGACTATCCAATATTTTAATTGCCACAGATGCTATGTCATTAAGCTAATGTTAAGAGAGGGAGAGGAAAAGAATATCTTCACTTTTATGACAGTGTTTCTGTGTCTTCAATAGAGAGGTTAATTGAACATCCAATGAGGCTGTGTGAGGGTAGCCATAGCTAGCCAGATTCAGTTTTAAACTGAAATGTATCCAGCTGATTTCTTTGAAAACCTATAATGCTCTGTTCTACAGACACACTGTTGACTGATACCACAGAAGTGACTGTCACAAGGTACATATTCAGCACACAGTGGTTTATTTTTCCTTCCTGCTACTAGCATTCTTCCTCAGTAATTTCCTATATACATTTACCTGGGCTGATTGTTCTTTTGAGATAAACTATCTACATATCTACAATACAAGTGAAAACCAAATGATTATTCAGAAATGAGGAATTCCCTTGAAGAAGACAATAAATGTGGCCTCAGTGGCCTCACATTTCCAAAGCCTTCCTTATCTCATCTGCACTCGTGGTTGCTACAAAATTTTTATGATATGCTGTAAATATCAGGCCACATGAACTTACTCAGTTGCTTCCAGCTCATGTGACCCAATCAACAGCAAATTAAATCCAGGATATGAGATGTGTATGAGGAAAGGAAACATATTGTCCCTTAACTGCTACAAATAATGTGCTTGCAGATGTATACTTAGCTGCTAACAAGGTGGTTTAAAGGGGTGGTTCCACAGATCAAAACTGAGGATACCCTAACAAAGCACAAATCTGAGGAGACTTTCTACCTAACAAGGTTTTGCTTATCCCATTTCATCATTTAATTCATTCATTCATTCAATGAATTCCACATAGTTCTACTGAGTGAGCAACTTCTATGCATAATGTTTTGTTCCAAGCCCCTAGTTATGTGTAAAATTCTGGCTAAAAAAAATATTAGCTCCTCAACAAAACGTAAGCTCCATGAAGATATTGCTTTGATGGTCTTGATCACCATGGTATCCCTGCCCATAGAATGAAGGCTGGTATTTAGAAAATAGTGAATGAGTTGGGGCTCTTTGAATTAAAAACTTGGCTTATTGAATTGAATTTCCAAAAGAGGAGATTACCTGCAGCCACTTACTAACAGTTGTACCTGCTCTGACAACACAGATATATTAACCAAAGTAAACAAATACCAATTTGGCTGAAAGACAAATATTTTCAATCATAGTTATCAACAATCTGGCAAATTCATCGGCTAGTGCCATGGGTAGCACAGATGAATGGAATTCCGTAAGAGAAGTGATTTAGTTCGTTGTTGGCCCCAGAATGTTGTTTCAGTTAATTAGGCCCAATAAATAAAGGTGTGAGGTACTGTTGACCCTCTAACTTCTTTCCCTGCCTTTTCTGAATGAGTTCAACTCTAGCAGATGCAAACCAATGTGAGAAGCTGAGTCAAAGCAAACAAATGCCTTGATCAGTTAGAAACCAAGCTAGTTTTCCAAAATCACCAAGGAAATGACCTCTACATCCTACAGGGCTGGTATTTTTTTCCTGATATGGTACTTTCTTATAGGAAAAATGGGATAACAGGGGGCCCCAGGAGCCCTTGGCTTATTTCTTCTTGTAAAACCACACCAACAGAAAAAAATCAATGTATGGTCTGTGAAAGCACTATTGGATGTCCAGTAATACAACAAAAATATAGGTAATTTTACAGCAATAAAAGTAAGTAATGACTAAATGAATCAATCAGTGAATGAGTGACAAATACAAACAGAGTCCAAGATTCAATGGTTCCTAGTAATCTACAGCTTAAAACCTTTCTCCCCCAAGTCTAAACTCTTGGCCTCTGAGTGAATTATTTCCAAGTCCAACTTCAGCCTCTCTCTTCCTCCCCAACCCCTCTGCTGCATATAGACTCTACCAGGTCTTTACCAGTTTCCGTTTATCTTACTGACCATAATATGATATCGCTCACCATGCTGTCTTCGTCTAGCTCTTCTATCTTATTAACTCTGTTTCTTCAAACTAAATGCAACATAAAAAATAGTTCCACACGTGCATATCCATCTATGGCTTTCTTCTAGAAAATCTCTTCTAGAAAGATATTCTAATAACCTCTTCCTGATGACATGCAATAAAACCTTTTTTCTAATTACTATTATCTAATATAGAAAGCAGTAAAGAAAGAAAGGAAACCTTTTCCTTGGTCTGTAAGTACTACTTGTTCACAATGACTGAGACTGCCCACACCCACACATCCCAAACCCCAAAGAATTGCCATACTTTTTCTATGTGACTCCTCCCACTTCTTGGGCATAGCTGATTGGAACAGAAATCAACATCTGCCTCAAACCAGGCCAATCAACTCTCTCCCTGGAATGTGGAACTTCAGCACACTCCACAACAGTCACTGAAAGGATTTCAATCTTGAAAAGCTTAGATCACTCAACATGCAGCCAGAAAAGTGGAGAATGTGTCCTGCAGGAAGAGGCATATGCAATGAAGCAGACATAAGGGACAGAAAGAGAGCCCTCCCCAGGTCCCATAATGCTGTACATCTTATCCAAGTCCCTTCCTGAGACCAGGCTGCATTCTATAAAAACAGCCTTGAGCCCTTTCAACCAAGCCTCCCATCGTGGAAGTTTAGGCTAAATGGGTTTCTGTCTTTTGTAACCGAGGAACTCAAACAACAATGGAGTAGTCCTACAGCACCTGACTAAACTGGGATGCTTTGCTGTCCCTCATCATTGACTGGGAAAATCCTATGTGCCAAGCAATATGCTCATCACTTCATAATACATAAGCAAACTAGATTACAACGATATTACAAACTCAAATAAAGTAGACATTATTGCTATGATGTTGAATTTGCACTTGAGCTCCAGAGAGGTGAAAGTAGCATTCATAATCATATGGGTAATAACTGGCAGAGCAAGATTACGAAGCAGGTCTGATTGATTTCTGAAACCTTACTCGCAACTGCTGAGCCACAGCACAGTCACAGATGCCCTTAGGAAAGGTGCTGGAGTAACTATCCACAGGGTTGCATCTCTGTTTCAATCACAGTGGCAAAGTCTGTGCAAGAGGCCTAGCTGAGAGGAGAGCACAGGTACCACAAACGATCCCCTGCCCAGGAGCACTCACTTCCAGGAGTCAGGAATAATGAGCCATAGGGAAAGTGCTGGGTTAACCTTTGGGTCAGTCTGGACAACAGATGTGTTTGGTTCAAAGGTGACCCTGACAATCACCCAAGAGATGTTAGGCACAGGCTTTTTCAAGATTTGGAGGGTGAACACATACAGCATCTTTCTATTGCCTCTGCTTTTCCAAGTGAGTTAGGAGAGGTATGCATCTGAGGGGAGAAGAGACAAAAGGCTCTTCCTCCAGGAACAGGAATATTTTGAGTCTGATGCTTAGATATTCAGTCATTAGAAAGAAGGAAAAAATTTACAAATTACCCAAATAATTTAGTCCTTTGAGAAACAACTAACGTAACTATGAGAGTTGCTAATGACAAAACAAAGACAATATTTCCAAGACATTTCTAAGCAGACTTACAATTTTTTAATTGTTTACAATGTCAGAAAAAACATTGACCTTTTTAAAATAGATGTGAAGAGAGAAAGGAATTAGCTACCTGTGTTGTCCACTGTAGTAGCCCAGTGGCTGTTAATTTAAGCACTGGAAATGTGTCATCCAAATTAAAATGTGCTGGAAGTATACAGTACACACCAGATTCAAAGACTGAGTATGAAAAACAATGCAAAATAATATATTATAGCGTCTCACCTAAGTTTCATGTTAGGATGATCATATTCTAGATTTATTGAATTAAATAAAATTCATTATTTAAATAATGTAATTTAAATACATTAGTTTCATTTGTTTAACTTTTTAGATGTTACTCCTAGAAAGCTTAAAACTACATTTGTAGCTCATAGACTATTTCTGTTGGATAGCTCTGCTATATGTTAAAATGCATATGAGGGTAAAGTTCTTAAGCACAAGTCTCAGTTTGGTAGGGCTACCATACCCAGTTCCACAGTTGAGTGATTTAAGCAATAGAAATCTATTTCTCACAATTCTGAAGGCTGTAAGACTGAGACCAGTACATCAGCAGAGTTTGGTCCTTTTGAAGCCTCTCTCTTTGACTTATGGGTGACCCTCATCCTTTCCCTATGTGTTCACACAAACTTCCCTTGAAATGTCCTAATCTCGGGCTGGGGATATAGCTCAGTGGAACAAGCACTTGCCTGGCAAGCGCAGGGTCCTGAGTTTGATCCCCAGTACCGCAAAAAAAAAAAAATGTCCTAATCTCTTGTTATAACAACACCGACCATACTGAAAGAGGACTTACTCTGATAATCTCATTTAAATTTATTGTTTCTAATGTTTTTTATTACTTTTTATTCTCATTGTTTGACAAATCTTACATTCTTACATCTGGTAATCTGAGCAACTTCGTTGAAGATGACAATATGTTCTATAACAACCATTGTTAATTTCTATCACCTTGTTTTGAAATCCTGTATCATTTTTATTGTTTTTGTGTTGTTTTGGTTTCATCTTTGTTGTTGTTGCTTTGTTAATTTTTTTCTCTCTTTAAAATAAGCCATAATTTAAAGACTCTTTTTCTAAATACTGTCACACAGGTACCGGGGGTTAGGGCTTCAGTCTGTGAATTTGGGAAAGTGTAGTCCATGAATCTGGGAGAGATGCAGTCTATGAATTTGGGAGAGATGTAGTCCAACCCATAACAGGATGTCATGGCCCTGGATTTAAAAGTTGTGTTCAGCATTTACTAGTTACCTGGTCTTTAGCAAGACATTTCTCCTCTCTTTACCAGCAATATCTTATCTTTAAAACAAGGACTATTCATTATTCTTCAAATATTCTTTGAAATTCCTCCTAGGTGATAAAGATTGTGCTGGAAACTTGAATACAACAAATGTAAATACAACTTGAATACCCCAGATTCAAAAAGTGGATAAACTAGTTACAACGTGACAAGAAGATTCCATGGAATTACATTTTTTACACGAAGAATCAAAACGCCAGAGGATTTGGTGAACATTAAAACGGTCTAGAGAGTAGGGCGCAAAATTTATTATTTTTTATTTTAAAGAGAAAAGAATGAAAGCATATTAACAAACACATACATTTAGAAAATAACACAAAAACAATGCAAGCAATACAGAATTTCAGACAAGGTGATAGGAAATTAACAATGGTGGCTGTATTACATATTGGTATCTTCAAATTGGATGCTCAGATGAACAAATGTAGACACATAAGATTGATCAAACACTTAAACATTAACTGTTCCTTTCAATAGAGCAATAAAAGTCAGTCCTACAATTATGTTAGTGATCCTGTGTATACATATATACATGTTTTCCCCTTCTTTCTTTTCTCTTTTCCCTCACCCCAGTTGTTCTTTCCTTTTGAGCAGTTTCTTTTCATTTCACAACGTCTATTGTACCTCCTAGATTTTACTCACTCTTTCAGGTTCTTACAATGAGATAATACAGTGTTTACACATGCGGGTCTGATTTATTTTACTTATGAGTATGGTCTCTAGCTGTGTCCATTTTCCTATACAAGCCTCGAGATGATCTTTCTTTATAGCTCAATAATATTCCATTATGCAAAAATACCACAACTATTTTATCCATTCCTCAGTTGATGGGCATTTGGATTGCTTCTGAAAACATCATACCACAGCTATATATGTGCACCCATGTTTATAGGAGTGCAATTTGTAATAATAAAATTTATTTTTAAAATAAAAATTTTAAGATAATTTAAATAGCTTCTTAAATGGCAAAAACTAATCCAAGTTAAGTGAGGTAATACCATTTCACCCATCAAACTGACAAACATAATAATGGTAATACCTGGCTCCTGATGGAATGTAAAGGAAAAAAATAAAGTTTTATCACTCATGCTAGAACTCGAAACCTTCTGAATTTCTAAAGAGATATAAAAATCTCACAAGGTACATAACCTTTGACCAATGAATTCCATTTCTCAAAAATTTATTCTAAGGAACTGAGATATAAATTATATAAATTCAGGTGCATACTCAAAAGTATTCATTATAGTGTATTTATAATAGTGAAAAACTTGAAAAAAATATGTCCCACAAGTGGACTGGTTAAAAATACATATTGGTAGACTCACAGAAATGGAAAAGTGTAGCCTTTAAGATTAACATTATAATGAGGTACCTAATAACCTGAGGAAATGCTTATAACAAATGTTGAGCAGTAAAATTATAAGTTATTATTCAGTATGATCCTGTTCCACTTTAAAAAATATATGTACAGATAAAAAAAAGTTGCTGAAAGTGAAATGTTATCAGGGATTACTGCTGAGTGATTACTGCTGAGGTTGTTGCTGTTTTGCCTTACTCCCATAGCTAGTCCTTACATGTAGTCTTTTAGTAATCAGGAGTGAGTGATAGAATATAAATGTTACCAAAGTGTTTATTGTGGTCTACTAGGGGTTATAGTGTATCACTCTTTTGAAAAAAAGTCTGTGCTTAGCATCCCAAAAGTCACTTAGAATTGGAGAGAGAGAGAGAGAGGGATTGGTTGCTGACCATGTACAATCAAACTTGGTCTCCACCATACTTTGGGCACCACAGGACACGTTCATGCCAGGGCACAGCCTCTGGCCTTAAACTTTCATGTCACAATTGATTTGGCAAAGTAGGTGGTACCGGTCTTCTTAGACGCAATTGCCACACTGAGATGACTAGTATTTACTTAACTACACATAGAAGCAACTGCAAATCACATAACTATAAACCGAAATAAATGTACCCCCAATTTAATTTCTTCTTAGTCAGATGTCCAAAGTCCTTAGGGCTATGTCACAGTACAGCAAACATGAGCAACAGGACAAATGTCAGAGAGGAAAAGAGAGACTTTAACCAATTTTCATCTTCAGTATCTTTGTTTATTTCTTACAGCACTTGGGACTGAATCTAGGGTCTAATGCATGCTAGGCAAGCAGCTTACCACCACAGTAAAACCCCAGCCCCTTGATAACTTATTTCCACAAATTTTGTAGAAATATATGCCCATGAGAATACATTGCTAGGACCCCTGCCAAGGGCTCTGAGCTGCGCAGTGAAGCTGGCTTAGAAAAGGAGTTGGGATAACTTTGGGAAAGTGGTGGGGCCGTACTGCGGAGGGCTTTGAAAGTCAGGTGATGAACTCTACCCACGAGTGTCCAAGGAGAGGCAAACTACGATAGCATTCCTCCTTATGAGGAGAACAGCAGTACTTTGTTTTAAGGTGATCATCCTGGCAGTAACAGAAAGACCTTGTTTTTCTTAGTTTCTTCTTCTAACTCACTGCATTTCTTTTTTTCTCTATCTCCTCTTCCTTTTGCTCATTCTCCCCTCCCTTCCCTCCTTTCTTCCTTCTTCTTCCTTTCCTTTCACCAACACTGGAAATAAAATCCAAGGCTTCGTGCATATTAAGCAAGCATCTTACCACTAAGCTACATTCCCAGTCTTCATGGTATTTCTTATATAATTTCCTCCTTTAAAATGAGAAATTTATATAAAATATATGTGAAAATATTTGGAAATACAAGACCATAAACACTTCCAGTCAACCAGTTCTACCACACTAACTTACTTAAGGCACTTAATTATTTGAGCCCATAAAGTGGTTCAGAATATGCACTGCAAAGTACAATTCCTGAGTTCATAACTTGGCTACCCTGCTTCCCAACTCTGTGACTCTAGGCAAATTACTTAAGCTCCATGACCTTAATGTCGTCATCTATGAAATGGGAAACACAATGGAAGGTGAGTGCAGACATGAAATGAGCTAATTCCCTTCAAGCACATGGCACAATCCCTGAGTCAATGATAGCTGTGGTTATTATTTTCTCCCAGTCCCTTCTCCAAGAAGATATGTTTTATGGTCTCCCCACCTTGGCAAGGCCTCTTTCATGGTTCCTTATCATTATGTCGGTCGTTAAAATATTCAGAGCCAAGCAAAACACTTAACGTGAAGCAGCAAGTTGAGTGTGTCGCAGCTGGTTTCTAGAAGGGAGGACCTGAGGGAGCTCCGGAGTGTTGGGGCGATGAGTCACTTAGAAGGGACAGAGCGAGAAGCCAAGTCAAACTGCGTTAGTCAGGACTGCTTGGGTTACAAGAGACAAAAGTCCAACTGAAACACAGTGAAGAACAAAGGGACAATATTGGCTCCTACTCCCCAAGAGAGACGGTGGAAATACGCCTCAGGCACATCTAGATCCAAGCGCGCAGTGAAATTATCAAGGGTTTCAACTTTTTTCTCAGCTTTGTTTCACACTCTTTCCTCGTTTTCTCCTCTAGCTATCATGATGAAGAAGAGACGGGCATGTCCCCAAAAACTCCAGGCTTGCTTAGGTCTTGTCTAGTGAATCCAAAGGAAAGAGGCAAAATAAAACAGCTAACAGACTCTACTTCCCAAGGGTTGTCAAGGTTAAGGTCACCCACAGGGTCTCCAACTGTGCTAGTCAGCTGTCCTTATAACATAATACCTAATACAATCAAATTGTAAAGAGAAAAGGTTTATTTCAGCTCATAGGTTTGGAAGTTCCAGTCCATGACTATTTCAGGCCCGTGGCAAGGCGGCATACAGTGGTGGGGGAGCATCTCACCCCATCACAATCTAGGAAGCAAAAGAGAGTCAGGAGGGGGCCAGGACCCCAATAACTGAGACCCCTCCCCATGCCTCTATCTCCTAGAGGTTCCACCACCTCCCAACAATGCCTCCCTGGAGACCAAGCCGAAGACATCTTTTAAAACCATAGCACCACGCCCCCCCAAGATTACATTGCCATTTCAAACCTTGCTTCCCACCCACAGGATGTGGGCTTCTTGGAGGCCTCAGGTCATGGGAGTCTTTCTCCCAACCTGCTTCTTCACAAGAGGAGGCCTGGCTTGGAGACCTGGGCTGCCGCTGTGGGGACCGACTGAGTCAGGCAGTGGGTGTTCTTGTGCCGGGAGGCTGCTGAGTCAAAGGGCCATGGGCCAAGACTCAGGCTGCTCGTCCTGCTCCTCTTGGATGGGTGGTGCAGAGAGATCAGCAAGCTGTGCAGGGCTGCTGTGCATGTGCAGTAACTGGAGACTGTGATGGTGAAACGTTCTGGGAAATTCAGTTGTCAAATGCCTCTCCTAGAGGTGCATTAAAACTGTCTGGTAACTGAGCAACCCAAATAGTAGGCATCTCTGCGGAGTTTCCCAGCAGAGCCTCATCAGATCCACTCCCTCCTGCCAGGGGAGGGAGAATCCTCACACTCAGACACACCTGGGCTTGCCTCCACCCCGTCCAACCTGCAGACTCTCTGGTAGTTCCCTTTATCTCACAGTCTCCTTATTCATAACTTAAGAATCATAAGTTTTATCTGATGTAATAAGATAAGGGTGATGACTTACTTGGTTTTTTTTTTTTTTTACTTTTCTTAAGTCAATTTTAGTAAAGGATATTTTTCATGAAAGTTTCTCCTTCAGAATGATTTTCAATATGTCAGGGCAAAATTATTTGCATATTCTTATCTGTCGACTGCCAGTACAATCAGACTCCTCACATGTTGGCTTTGTAAGATGTGCTCTTCACTTGTTGATCTTCCCAAATATATTTTATTCTGATATTCTTAAATTTTATCTTATTGTATTATTCCCTTCCTGTATTGCTGAGCCTTTGGGGTATTTCTCATTCTTCTCCAATCTCTTAAATTCATCATACATATTTAAAGCTATAAATATCACTCCAAGTGATGCACCATTTCAGGTGGATTCTGTAAGTTTTGACATGTAGAATTTCCACTGCTACTCAGATATAAGCATTTCCTGTACAACATTGTTTATGATTTCTCATTTGAGCAGTGAGTTGTTTAGAAGTATTTCAACATTTTTACTATATATTATACTATATATTTTTTTCTAAGCTATTCTACTAACATTTTGTTCCCATCATTTACATGGCAGAATTCTTGACCAATGGGAAATAGTCAAAAATTATTGGAAGACACATAGGAAGAGAGGGAGAAGAGAGAGGAGAAAAAAGAAAAGTATGGTGAAAGGAAGGACAAAAGGAGTGAGGTCACCAAACTTTTTGACCAACTAAACAGGGACAGCTCTGCCTCCAGGACAAGTGTTAGGATAGTCGGAGCAGTAAGTGCTGGAGAGGATCCATGTCCCCAGTCCCAACCCTTAAAATTTCAGAGGAGTTTTGGGAGTGTTTGAATCTTACACTGAGTTCTGCCATCCTCTGTGCTCCCCCGGCATCTGTGCCAGCCAGGGGCCCACTGCCAGCTGCTGTCGACAAGTTGCTGGGTCTCCTGGTGGCCCCTGTGCTCTCAGGCAGATGCAGCTGGGCGCAGGGGAAAGGAATAACCTTAATGACAGGAGCAGAGTTTGGTAAGATGACTACAGGTGAGATAAACGGACACGTTAATCTGGCTTCAGGCAGCACCGTCTTCCTTCCGTATGGTCCCTTTTAAACTACTTGCCCAAACTTGAAGAAGGCTCAACAGCCATGGAACCCAATGTGCTCTCTGAAACCGCCATTTGCTAGCAGGACAAATGAACCAGGCTGGCCACACACTCTGCCCCACCCTATGACGTTCTGTCCTGTGCAGTCTTCTGCACTGCTCCCATACACCCTTAACTCCGTACTGGTCAGCTGCCTATCGGGTGCAAATCCACTCAGCATCCTTCCCCTCAGCTGCTCTAGGACCTACTTTCCCCACGGTCTATTGTGTCCTGGCTTCCTGGTAGTTTCAACCAATCGAAAGCAATAGAGGACGACTAAAAGGGAGAAACTCTAACATCTCCCCCCTCTCTCTGTTGCCTGTAGCGTCTGTGGCAATGATTATGTCTCCTTCATGATCCCTTGCTATTGCACATAAACTGCCAAGGCTCCTGGAATCTAACAACAATACCTCTTCTCAGCATTCCTCCCGTAGCAGCTTCCCTGCTCTTGCTAAAATTTGGATTATCTCTCAGTTTTTGCAGTCACTTGTATGACTAATTGTCTGTATTAAATTCCCAGTACTAGATACTAGAGAAATTCCCATTTCCTGGTTGGGAATTAACTAATACAAACCCATTTTTTATATGGACCCTGAAGTGAAGTTCAGAGAAGTTAAGGATGAAGGTATGGAAATACCAGTAAAGAAAACACCAGCAGAACCCTGGGGCAAGTCCAGCTCGAACACTTAGCAGCCGTGAGATCTACTGAGCCACAGTTTCTCCTTTAACCAATGTACGTGATGGAAGTATTTCTAACATTTCAGCCAACAGTTCTAATATTTCAACAGAGCAGAAATCCCGGCACATGGTCACATAGCTAAAAATTGATAGACCTAGGATCCAAATTTCCTGTTCAGTTCCCAGTCTCCTGTATCAAATAACTTGAATCAAGTCGTTAGTGAGTTGGGTTCCCATGAAGGCATTTCCTATGCCAACTTAGTAGTGTAGACCCTTTCCTTAGAGATTTCTCTCTAGAAACCCTTTCTTCTCCCTCTGCCATCTCTCCCACAGAACTCACCCATCCCCATCCCAAGTGCAAGTGGTTCTCAGGCTGGTTTTCTCTCAGTTCTCAGAAAGGACCAGGCCTCAGGCATAGCTACAGAACTCTGACTCCCAGCACCCAGGAGGACCAGCAGATGTCCTAACACACAGCCCAAGTCCCTTACACCCAGGAGCCACTTGACCCAGCCCAGAAGTATAATTAAACCTGTTAAACCCAGCCTGGCCACTCACCAAGGAAAAAAGACTATAGCATGTGAGTATGGAATATCAAATCCCTGGTTTCATTTGGGTCAGATACTTCCGACCAAAAGACTCTAAGCTGGGTGTCTAACAAGTTTCATCTTTACTTCTTTCCTCTGGGAGACACACTTCCTTATCATCAGTGAGAAAGGCCCTACCTTTCACAATCGCTTTCAAGAATGAACCTGTGGTATCGACCTTTTGGGGCCCCAAAAGGGAACTTTTCCCTGGCAAAACGCTCACCCATGATCATCCAGGACATCACAGCAGATGCCCTCTCAATTCTTCTCCCTTTGGAGTCTCCTGGATGGTTTGTTTCCATGAATGTGCCCAAGTCCCAAGAAGCAAGATTCTCAGTGAATGCATATGGCCACTAACATGGCCATTCATTTATTCATCAAAACTGCTATGATGCCAACATCATTTGCTCTGTAGACAGAAAAAAAAAAGTTACCTCATCTCCTACAAGGGAGGAACAAAGCAGACTCAATCTGTCCCTTTAGGAGCCAGGTAGCTTTTATTACATCTTGCATCTAAAATTGGTTACAAAAATCACATCCTCTTCAGTAACGTGGGAATACTATTAGGAAGATGATAATCTTCCTTAACTTCCAGAGGTATCCATATGTTCACAGCTTGGTATAGTCTTCCCTGCATCTTACTGTGTTTATAAAACATATGTAGGGCTGAGATTTTGAGGAAATGCATTACTTTCTTTTGAGTTTGGTTCTGTTTTTACAAGAATGGCATCACTACATAAATCATTTGATAAGTTGCTTTTCTCAGTCAATAGATCAGAGACGGTACTTTGAATCAATCCCTTTGTATCTGATTCTTCCTAATAATGGTATCATATGCCATAATAAAATGCATTCAACCTTTCCACTATTAATGAATGGGAAATACACTGTCAGGGAGTTAAGCCACTGATATTTTAAGGCTTATTTGTTATAGCATCTAGTAGTAACCTAAAGCTAGAGTTTTCCAGGTATGGTTTCTAGACCAGCAATATCAAGATCACCTAGAAAATTATTACAAATACAAAATTTGGGTCCAAATTCAGACCTACCAAGTCAGAAACTCTGGGGATGGGTTAAAGGAATCTGTGTTTTAGCAAGACTTACAGCTGATTCTGATGTTTAGTCAGGTTCTAGACTCACTGCCCTAACTCACACCAGGTATTCAAGCCCTCAAAGACCGTGTCCAGTTGTTCCACTCCACAATCGCAGCAATGGCAGCCAGGTGCCAAAGTCCTTATAGAAAGCATTTCTCCCACTGGCAGGAATCTGAGAAGTTTCTAGATATGCAAAACTAGATGCAGGGTTTAAACAGCTAGGTAATTACCAGTTAATGTATTAATTTATTAGCTCATTTATTCATTCTTCCAAGGTATATTAAAGTCATGGTAACAGACATAAATCAAACACATGCCCCTGCCTAATATACTCAGGAAAGTGTGACAAGCACATCTTCCCTGAATGGGCTGGGTGTCTGTTATGTTTAACCAAGACTTTCAGTGTGATTGACTTGATAACATCCGGGGGTTTAGTAAAGCATACTTCCAGATGTGTCTGAGTGGATTGTGGATGTGTGACCTTAGACACTGTATCTGGTTCCTGTTTCCCCACACCTGCCCCCCTGTACCATTCCCCTTCTCTTCTCCACACCATGAACTAAGCAGCTTTCTTCTGCCATGCTTTTCCACCACAACGTTCCTGCTTTGGAGCCAGCAGACAATGGACTGAATCCCCTGGAACCATGAGTCTGATAAACCTCTACTCCTTTGAATGGCAGATATCAGGTATTGTTGCTTAGCAGTGGGAAAGCTAACTAATATAGTGTCTGACATGATTATTCCATGGATGCAAAGAGGTTGTAGTTGATAAGTTCTGTCTACAAAAGAGCAGTTATCTAGAAATACAGTCATGAAAGTGATAAAGTGCCGGAAGCATGCAGACAGTGGAGGCAGAGAGAACGGGGCTCAAACCCTGCACCCCTCTCTCATCCACAACTCTCTGAGCCTGTAATGTGGAATCTAAAAACCTGTGGTTGTAATAAAATCCAGAGGGCTGTTGGCCCAGACCATATTTTGTAGCTCTCTGAGGGAAGTTCATCAGTCAGTTTGGTGCTGTCGCTTCTCTGTAACTGTCAAGAGAATGAAAAGATGAGGAAGAAGTTCCTGACCCATCTCATTCTGCCTTTACGTGAAGAATTAAAGCATGTGTCCCTGCTCTCTTCTCCCAGAGGGTCCTGGGAGACCTGGGAGGGATGGGGGATGAGAGCAGCCCTGGGAAAGCGAGCTGAGAGATCCTAGGCCTGTCTCTCCATTCAGGAGCTGGGGCAGAGGGTTTTAAACATAAGCATGCATTGGGATTCGGGTTTGTTAAAGTCTCAATTGCTGGGTATCATTCATAAGTTTTCAGACCCAGTAGGTATGGATTGGTGTCTCAAGATTTGCATTTCTAATGTGTTCCCAGAGCATGCTGATATTGCCGGCCTAAGGGACATACTTTGAGAGGTATGGGGTTAAGGTATCGCCAGATATTGTAACAAACTCTCAAAACATCAATGGCTCATCACAGCAAAAGATGGTTTCCCACTCCTGGTCAGCAAGAGTGAGAGACTCTGCTCTGCTCAGTCCCTCAGCAGCCAGGCCAGTGGGGCTCTGTCATACGAGCATGAGGCTTCCAAGATCACTCTGAGAGCTGACATTCCCTCCATGGGTGAGCAAACAAGTGAGGAAGCTTAACTTGCTTTGAAAGATCTTTGGCCAGAAAGGGGCATGCATCCCTTCCACCCAGAGGCATGGGCCCTGCCTTATGCAAAAGGACCTGAAGATGAAACCCCTGGATGGGCACTTGCTTCTTCCCAATTAGCTGCTCTCCCCAGACCCATAAAGGGAGCACACACCTTAACTTTGCCCCAGTTGTCACACATGACGTGTCCCCTCTCCATTTCCAAGCCTCAGGCCTGGCCACTAGGAAATAGTTCAACCCAGCTGCACTGCTAAGCCAGATCGCTAGCGGTGGAAATCTACTGCCAGCAAAGCACGTTATGGAAGGGGCAGAAGAAGGAGGAGCGGAGACTACGGAGAGGAGCATTCCTGGGCCCTTCTCAGTGACGTTGATAGAAGCACCCCCGTATCTCCACTCTGCCCTGTTCTCCGCAGAAGCCCTGAGACACAGCAGAAGCACAGAATTTTGACCAAGTGGAAGAGCCATCACTTATTAGTCAAATGACCTTGGGCCTCTCTCACCCTGGTAGTTATTGAGAATCTATTATACAACAGCTGTGTGTAAACCCCACCACCCCAAGTCACTGTCAATATGCACAGCAGCTCTCATGATCACCTGTGCATGGAAGCTGTAGAAACATACAAAAGTGTGTACCTAAAATATAATTACCCTGAAGTTCCAAATCACTTGGAGAACAAGGCAGGCCAACTTCAGGCACAGAATTCATGCTAAGGAGTTAAAAAGAGAAAAGATAAATTCTAGAGGTCTGTTGAACAACATGATGTCTATACTTAATAACAATATTATTATGCTCTCAAAAAGTGCTAATAGAGTA
The DNA here is from genome assembly GCA_004027595.1 of Dinomys branickii. Lineage (NCBI taxonomy): Eukaryota > Metazoa > Chordata > Mammalia > Rodentia > Dinomyidae > Dinomys > Dinomys branickii. The sequence continues at coordinate 52,491 of PVLD010007981.1, forward strand.
GATTTTAAGTGTTCTCATCAAAAAAATATGTATATAATGCATATATTACTTCAGTTTAGCATTCTGCACAATGTATACTTACATTAAAACATGTTGTACATAACAAATACATACCTCTTTGTCAACTAAAATACAGTGTATTGAAATTTCTTAAAGGGAAACATAGATTTATAATGTCTCTCATAAAAAATAGGAGAAAAGATATGAAAGGGCAAACTATCACGGCTGATGGATGTGTTGTGGTGCCACCGTACTGAGTCGTATGAGCAAAACTAGAACTGCTTTCCAGAATCCCTCTCTCCAGCATAGTTCTGAGTTAGCTTAGGTGCTGAGAAACATTTTCATGAAGGAGCAGCAGCCAGAATATTTTCACACTTAGAGGTAGATATGGGGTGGGGAAGCACACCTCACACCCTCCAGGCTGCTACAGCACACACATGAACATCACTGTTGGTCAGTAAGTTCACCTGGTCGGGCTAGAGCAGAACAAGGATTGCAGTTCCTCTACTTCCTGCCAGGACTTCTACTCCAGCTTCCTCAGCTCTTGGGCCAGGAGCCTGCTGCATGACATGAAAATGGACATCACCTTTCCAGCAGTCACTGGCCACCTTGAAGTTGGAGACAGAGAAGATGAAAAGCCAGTATGGATCCAACATACGCTTGTATGTGCCAGCTTGGATTCTCATCTGTCTTTGCTCTCTAACGCCTGTGCTTTTCCTTCCCAACTGCTTGTATTGTTGCCTCCAGCCCCAACTGCAGAAGCGACAGCCTGCTAGAGACTTTCTGCCCAGGTCCCACCATTGCAGAGGACCAAATACTCATAAAGCCCCCCTTTTTACATCATTCTCAATGGGTTTGAATCTTCTTTTGTTGAATCTTGACAGATGCTGGTACTTTTCTTTCAGCAGTCATTCAACTTTCACAATTACCCCATGAGAGAGGTCTTATTAGAAATCCGTATTAGAGATGATCAAAATGAAGACCATGGAGGTTAACTCATTTGTCTGAAATCTCAGAGCTATTTAGTGGTGCTTAGGCTAGGATTTGAACCCAGACCCCTCAAATTTTACACTGCTCATAACCACGATGGTATTCTGCAGATTCCTTGAGAAGAAAATTGTGCTGCATGAGGCGGGCAACTCAATACTGGGTTCTCACCTGCGTCTGTGCCAGGACTTTCCCCCCTACTCACTCACAGCTTCGGAGGGAAGGGCCTTCCCGGACCAGCTCTGCCATCTGCAGAGGGAGGGGCTATGGTGCACTCCCGTCCCTCCAGCTCTGGCCAGAGGCTCCCAGTGGGTTAATTATACCGTTTTCATCCTGAATCAATAAGGGAAGGGGAAATGCTTTCTTGGAAGATTCTAAACCTAATTCAAAGCCCAAAGGACAGCCTCTCTCCAGACCATACTGCTTTATCGTGAAGAACATGTTGACAGAAGAGATGGCTTCAGAAGTGGGAGTCAGGTTCCCCTCCTGAGGTACAGAAGCTGCACAGGAGAGAGGAAGAAAAGGACAGGCATAAAAAAAGGAAGGAAAAGGAAACAGACACAAGTGGAGAAAATGAAAATGACAGAGAAAACACAGAAGGGAAACCGAGATATCAAAAATAACCCCAAAACAGAGAAGTAGAGAAAAGGAAGAAGGCATAAAAAGAGAAAGTAGCACAAGATCAGAGATCGAACTGAACAGAAACAGAAAACGGGTCAAAGGAAAGAGTACAGCGGAAGTGGGAAAGACGGAGGAATGAAAGCAGTGTGAATAGAAAGGAAGAGAGAGAAAAAAACAGAGACCAACAAAAGCAGAAGAGGAGAGGTGCTCTGTGTCAGGCTCCTACCTAATGAACGCTTTTCCTTCTGGTCCTGCATGCTTTGGGGCAACCAGAGCGGGACTCAAAGCAGCCAGTGGGAAGGGGCGGCACCTCGGGCAATGCCCCTGGCGTGCTGCGCGCTGGCCACATTTGACACACCACCAAAAGACAGACGTCCGCCTCTGAGTCAGCTCCTTTCTTCATGGCCCCACCTGCCCCACCTTTTGGACTAATGTTCCAGGGATAATTACAGAAAGCCTGCTGGACTGGGGATTTATGAGCCTGGGGAGAGCCCGACTCTGGAGGGGGAGGAGAGACTTGACAGGAGTGGGGTCACAGCCTGCATGGGCTGGGTACTCCGAGTTTCTATTATCTGTCCAGGCTATACAGCCAACTCTTCCATTATTCAGTCAACTTTCCTAGCTTTCTACCAGCCTCTCCTCCACCGACTGCACACCTTTGCGCCTAGAGGTCTTCCCATCCGCCATCTCTTCAGCTCCTCTGTCAGCTGCCCTACCCACCCACCAGCACTCTCTCCTCTTTGACATCTGCTCCGTCTGCCATCTTTCACTTACCCAGCCCCGCTCATCCATCAAACCGTCCATTCGGCAAAGCTTCCTGATTCGGCCCCCCTCGCATCTGTCTGCCAGCTCTCCTACGCAGTAGCCAGCCCCTCTTCCATCATCCCACCCTCCCGTACGTACCAACTTTACCTACCTCCCTTTACCAGCTCCTTCAAACTCTGCAGAACCCCCAGTCACCACCATCATTCAATTCATCTGCCAAAACTTTCATCCATGAATCAGGCCCTGTGTTTCACAACCCCATCACCACCTGACACGTCCTCTACCTGCGCACCATTCCCCATCCATCCACCAGCCTCCCTCCCCTCTTGCTAATTTTCCACATATTTGTTAATCCCTCTCCTTTCCTCCGAATTCTCACTTGTCACTCATGTATCCTCTTTCAAATCCTCCTTGCTTCTAATGAAATCTCCAGCTTCTCTGCGTTTTTCTATCTCCCCCATGGATCCATACACTCACATAACTCTTCCTCTCTGTGGCCATGCCTCCCTCCACCTATACGTGCATCTACATGTACCCCCCACCCACTACCCCACCTATACTCAATCAGCAATCCTTCCATTGACATGTCAGCTTCTTCCTATATTGTTAACAAGCTGTTACCCTCATACACCAAGCCCTCAGTGCTCCAGCTTCCTCTTAATGCACCCAGTGACTGCACAAGAGCAACTCACACCTCAGGAAGGTTCAGTAAAAAGAAAACGAGTTTGTACAACTGCAGACCTGAGGTGTGACTTGGTTTGGTTACACTAATAGTGCAGCTCAGCCAAGGGCTTCCTGGCCTAATCACAGCTTTGGGAGGGTCTTCAAGGCCATTAAGGAAGCTGGACAGAGTAGAAAGGAAAGTGGAGGAAAGGTTCTCTTACCTCTGTTAAGGACGCTGGTAAAGTTAATTACAGCCAGCTCTGCACCCTCCCAACTAACTGGACAGCACAGAGGAAGCCTCACCCCGCTGATTTCTGCCCTGGCCTGTCCTGCCTGCCCTAATAGGCACATCCAGGCCACAGCCCCTCATCTGCCTGAACCCTGAGGTTCTGAGCTAACTCTAAAGACCTTGAAGAGGCAAAACCATGTTGGACCATGGCCTGGGCAGATTTGCCAGACTGGGGCTGTAAGCAGCACCAAGCACAGCCGTGACCCAATCACTCCGATGTGGTCCCATCCATCCTCCCTTCAGCAAATCTCTTGTCTGCTTCTGGGCCAGAGCACACTTAATCTAGGTAGATCATAGATAACACAAAGAGGTGGAAATTACGTCAAACTCAGTATAGGTGGTGGAATCTGCAAAGCGTGCTTTCATACGCCTTTCTGCTCTTCCTGGCTGTCCTTTGACCTCTCTGAGCCATGCCATCCTTATTTTTGTAAAATGGAGTGAAAAGGCTCCTACATACTTAAGGCATAGGACTATGATTTTTAAAGAGCACATATGTTGCATAAGTGCATTTAGCCTGACCCAGAGTAGGCCCCCATCAGGAGATGTCTTCCCTGCATTTGGAAAGCCCTGGTGGCCAAAGTCGCTGTATATCAGGGAAAACAGGCAATATTTCTACCCGCCAGCCCAAGCTACCTAAGCTACAAAGCTAAGCCTTCACCTGCACACACCCAACATCCTCTGTTACAGCATTTCCACTGAAATCTTCTGTTTTCAAGAAATGTTTAATGTCTGCAAAATTTTTAAATGAGGTGAAACTTGGCCAGAGCCAGAAACAAATTTCTTGTGTAAATCCCAGCCCTCTCTTCTGGCCTACACCAGTCCCTGTCCAGAAATTGAGCTGACAAATGAGTGTGAGTTCCTGTGAGTTAGGTTTCCAAAGTGGCATTCAGCAAATGATTCGTCTAATTGCTTTTGATATCTAGAAAAGCTAATTAAGGTAATAATACTTGGCACTTGTATAATAATAATAAAAATAATAACCCTTTATATGTAAGGAGTGTCTTTCATCCAGGGATCACAAAGCCTTTACAAACATTAATTAATCCTCACAACTCACCTGTGAGGTGGGTGTAATTAGTCCCATTTTATGGCTGGATGAATTGAGGCACAGATGGAATAAGGGATGTGGTGGAGATCACACACTGCAGCTCCAGCCAGGACAAGGATGGCTCCAAAGATTCCGGAAACTGTTCTCAACTTTCTGGGCTCTCCTTTTGCCTGCCTCTTGTCTATCTCAGGTGTCACAGTTTGGAGTTTTGCAAGGAGAAACAATAGAGTACAGAACATACAGTTTATACAATCATTTTATAATAGTCACCTAAGGATCATATACAAAGGAGAGTGCAGGAAATCTGTCCACACACTAAAGACCAAAGAATCCAGCTGAGGACCTGAATCCCGCAATAATGTCCTGCATGAGTCCAGCTGAAGACCCAGAGCCCATAACAATGGCCCCCATGAGTCCAGCTGGAGGCCCAGAGCCCATGAAAATGTCTCATGCATGTCTGTTTCACGGATCTGCACTGGGAAGGCCCAAAGATCAGTGGTGGAAGCTGAAAAGCCTGTGCCAGCAGGGTGAAGGATCTGTGCTAGCAGGCGGAGGGATCTGCACTGGAGCCAGGAAGTGATACGCCAAGTAAGAAACAGAGCTCCCCTTTAAAGTGCCACAGCCATCCTCGGCAACCATGAGGTCCCAAGCTCCTCCAAGAATAAGGAAAGCCAAGTTCCCACCAGGAAAGCCCACGTGACAAGCTCCTCAGGAGACTGAGCAGCGTTCCATCTTCCTCCCCAGAGCCAGGAAGTGATGCTCAAAGGGAGGACCAGAGCTCCCCCAAAGTGAACAGTAGCCATTCTCAGTGACAGTGAGGTCCCAAGCTCCTTCAACAGTGACAGCAATCGAGTTTATCCGGAAAGCCAGCATGACAAGCTTCCCCAGGAAAACAGCTTCCAGCAGGCTCTCAACAGCTTCTGCCAGCTCTCCGCAGCCTCATAACTTCTTCCTCTCTGGTTCTGCCTCTTATGCTGCCCATAGCAATCCTCAGGTTGGCCTCGCACACCCGGGACCACACCGGCTCAGTTCAGCCGGGGGTTCTAAGCTGATCACCAGCTGCCCATCCACCACATCAGGGAGCTACCACCGCTTCCCTCCACCCTCATAAGGAACCAAAACTCCTTTTGACAGCCACAGAGAAAAATCAGAACGCCGAGATTATGCCAGACTCTTGGTCCAGAGCGAGTCTCTTCCCTTCTCTGAACATTTATGTCCTCTCCCGTGTACCAATAGGATTAGGCTCCACAGTGCCTCATATCCCAGCATCCAGCCCCACAGCCTATTTTCTGTCTCTCATTTCACTGGCAAGTTTTGGGGGCCTCCACGCTACCAAAAGAGACCCAGGTTCAGCCAGCATCCCTGGGTAACTGGGCTGCCAGATTCAGCAAATGAAAACACAAGCTAGGTTATTAGATTTGAATTTCAGAAAAAAAAAGGAATCATTTCTTAAGTATGTCCCAGGCAATATTTGGAATATGCTTATATTAAAATTAAATTTTTATTTATCTGAAATTGAAATCTAAATGGGTGTCTCTGCATTTTTTTCCAAGAACCTGGCTTGTTAGCCATGAGCTCTGGGCCATGCAGGTAGAATTTACTCACATCTTAATCTCAAGTCATCCTGAGTCTATGGCAGGGCAGGCACCAGGATTCCCTTTTTCTTTTTTTTCTTTTTTTTTTTTTGATACCAGGAATTGAACTCAGGACCTTGCACTTACCAGGCAGGCACTTGTGCCGCTGAGCTATATCCCTGGCCCCAGGATTCCCATTTAATACTGAACCAGTTTAGAGAAATACAGTGGCCTATTCAGAGTCCTACATTTCTCATCTATCTGGGCATCTGTAGAATCTCCCAGATACCACCAGAGATTCCCCAGTCTCCAGGGGTCAAAGTCCGACTCCTTTATGTTATCCTTTCTAAGATCTGCAAATCTGACCCCAGAACCTCCTAGCCTCCCGTCAACCCACTGGCCCCATCACACACACAGCCAGGTTCCATGCAGCTTGTTGCACCGAGTACCCATTCTCCCTTTCCACGGGCCTCCTAGTGCTTACCTATGGTGGCCCCTTCACCTGAATTGTGATTCCTCTACCTTTTCCTAGAAAATGCTTACATGTCTTCAGGGTCTTGCCCTACATTTCTACTGTGTTAACCTCTGGGACATCACAGCCCCAGTGTTCATGTCTGTGTGTGTGTGTCTGTCTGTCTGTGTATCTGTCTGTGTGTTCCCCGTACCCTGTTCTCCCATCACCAGTACTCTCAGTGCTGTTTCTTGGTCCCGTGTCTTGCAACATGCTATTCCCTCTGCCTGGGATTCCAACAAAATCATTGTCCAAACTTAACCAAGTCACTCATTCATTCAGCTAATATTTGTTAAGCACTCATTACGCATCAAGCATATCTGCCCAGCACATGCTTGTAGTCCCAGCACTTGTGAGGCTGAAGCAGGAGCATTGCCACAAGTCTGAAGCCAGTGTGGGCTACATAGCAAAACTTTGTCTCAAAAAGAGAACAAAATATGTTTCATCCCCACCCTCATGAAATGACCAGTCTAGTGCAGGGGTCAGGAAAGTTTTTCTATACAGGAAACAGGCACACACTCCTGCCTCACACATAAATCAAAGGTGTCCACCTACAGGCAGACAAACCCAAGCACAAACAGATTCATCCAGAGAAACAGACCCTAACTTCTTGCTTCATACCCACACATGCTTACATACACTCTCTATGTGTGTGTGCATGAACATGCTATGCACATATATGGTTCACACCTCCGTACTATGTGTCTATGAGCATGCAGGCATATTATACATATATGTGTATATGCATACTGTAAAATTCTCTCCCCGCACATGTCCTACTGCCATGGGCAGGAAGAACTGCCCATGAAAATCATATTTTTGGCATTTCTGGCCTACCAACTCTGTCTGGTTCCTGCTGCCAGTCTTTGCTCTGAGGAGGGCCACAGGAAGTTCCCATTTCCCTGGCTGGCAAATTCTAGCCACCTCTGACCCCTAGAGACACAGAAACTCCTCTGGCTTCCTGTAAGCTGGCCAAGTCCTGTGCATCCAGCACGCCCAGCCAGCATGTGGCATGAGGAGATAAAGCAGGGCCTGGTGTCCAGCCCAAAGCAAGGCTAATGCAGTCAAGGCAGGTTCCTTGGCCTCCCTGGGGTCAGTGTTGGCACGTCGGAGGCCTCCAGAGAAAGACCTTGGATTGTGTCCAAGGTTGAATGTCCTCTTATCTGAAGGACACTGACAACTTTCCTACTCTGCTTCTCTCTGCTTCCAACACTTCTAGCAGCCTTGAAGGGCTCAGGGCCCCCAGAAACCCCACCCACTGCTCCTTTTAACTCTTGCTGAGCCCTCCGGTTCCAGAATAAGCTGGCTGTCTTCCTAGTTGGGAGCCCTGTCTCACACCAACTCCCGGCTCACACACTGCTGCTCAGAACTGGAGACTGGAATGCTACAATGCTCAGAAGTGGCAGTGACAGGAATTCGGAAGCTGGTGAACCCCAACTCCCAGCCTCTCCCATTGGCTGATGAGCAGTGTATGGCCACTCTGGGTGTTCTCACTTTGAACAATGCATTCATTCAGCCATGTAAACAAGGGTGCCAAGGTTGGTGCCTCTTGCTAAGAACTGCGTGGTACATACACAAAAGTCACTGGGTACACTGAGAGCAAAAGCATGGGCTCCAAGTGAACTCACCAGCATGCCCTTCTGGATCCACAAAGAACTCACAGAGAAAGTAATATCTAGCTGAAATCTAGAAGCCAAAGAGGAACATGCATGGAAGAGCAAGCTGTGTGTGTTCAACGGCAAGTGCAAAGGGCCAGAGACTGGGCTCAGCAGTCTACAAACATTTGTTGACTGAATAAGCAGGAAACTTCTGGAAGCTTTTTAGTGGGGAAATTACACAGACTATTACTTATCAATGACATTCTGATTGGTAACTGGGGACACCCAGGCCTCCACTTCTCACTCAGAAATTGGCTTCTTTGTCCAGGATGGATGAATCTTCTCCCAAAGACCTAACAACTCCGTGGATTCCCTGTCCCCTGTCCCCACCGCACACCTCCATATAGACAAAAACACAACACAGAGACAACTGCTGTCTGCAGAGGAGCATGCTCACACGGACACGCATGTGCACATGAGCCAAGCACACATGAGCAGCCACATGCAGTCCGTGCCCACAGGTAACAGCAAAAGCAAACACTGCCATCCCATCTCTCCATGGGCCAGGTCTTCGCATTTATTAGCACAGTTCATTCAGCTCCCTAAGGCAAGAACTCTTGGGATCCCATTTTTTACAGGTAAGAAAACTAAGAGATGAAAATGTGAGTCATTTGTGCAAAGTCATAGAGTTAGGAAGGGGCAGGGCTGGAATTCAAACTAGGTCATTGGATTTTAATAATTATACTCATAATCATCACACCACCATGCTCCCTGTCTCTCTCCCCAGCCTCCTGCCCACTACCCAGCCCTCCATACCTCACCCACCTACCTTGGAGTCCAGCCACGCTAAGCCCCTTGGGGCTCCCCAAACAAGTCTTTGCCACGTGTCTTACTGTCTCCCTCCAAGGTTCACATCCTTGATGAGGTCTGTTTTATTACCTGTTTACCAAACATATGGTAAGCACAGGCTACGGTCTGTCTTTGTGCTGAGTATTTTCTGTGCATTCATTCACTGCATCATTTCTGCAATTCATGAATGTTCTATTGTCATTAGCCTCATCTTGCAAATGAGTAAACTGAGGCATGGAGTGCTTAGATCACTTGCTCAAGGTCACAAAAAGACAGAGACTCAAACTGCCCCAACTCATGAATCTTAGCTCCTCATCTCATGCTACACTGCACCCTGCTTCATTTCAGCTCCTGCCACTGAAACACCTTAGAGAGAGGAAGCGGAGAAGACAGAAGGAAGGAGGAGGAGGAGAAAGAGGATCCGACAAAAACAACAAAATGCAAGGTCACTGGCAGCTATGAACCCTGAGCGTGGGCAACGCGGGTAGCAGGACATGCAGAAAAAAACTTGCAAACTTTTACCCCCTGTCATGATGAATATTTTGGAAATATGCAAAAGTTCAGAGTACTATGCTGTGAATACGCATAAACCTGCTGCTGAGATCTGGCAAGTATATGTCACTGTCCTTGTTTATCTCCTGTCTATCTGCCTTGCCAGCCGTGACCTACTTAAAATGGCAGACATGGTGCAGATTTTCCCATCCGAGGAGGTGGTCAAGGCTGAGATCCCTTGGGAGAATCACTGGGGTGACCTTGGCTAAGTGATTTTCCTGGACCAAAAAGGCTGTACACAACTCATATGTATACCTGCAGGTGCACGCACACACGCACACACACACACACACACACACTGATACAAAGGATCGCTGAGGGCCCTGGATTCGGAAGAGAGACAGGGGCCACTGATGATCATTCACCTGCTGCCATCCCCACAGAAGAAACCAGGTCCTAGCAGCTCAAGGAGGCCACCAGGAGGCCCCCTGCAGGGCCAGGCTGGGGGCGGGGTGTGCCTCTAATTGGGCTGCTTGCCCATCACCCAGCAGAGGAAACAGCCGCTGGCTTCAGCCTCCAAATGACAGGAAACACCATGGAGGGCTACTTGGGCAGTAATTACTACTTTGAGAAAGGAGAAAAAAGCTGAGGGGGAAACAGTTCCAACTCAAATAATCTGCTCATGGGGGGGGGATGGGAGGATGTTTCAAGGAAAAGACATTTTGAAAAGGCTTCAATCAATCTGACAAGCAATTATCTGCTTAGCTACTGGTACAAATCCCCATGGGGACTGGTGCCCCTCCTGGGAAAACAGGAACCCCGGACTGACACTCAGTCCCCACCCCACCCCCAACCCCTTGGAACCAGAAGGGTGAAACCCTGGACTATGACCCGCCCAGAGAACCTCGGCACCAAGGCAGCCATGGGTAGAGGGGCTGCCTGACTCTTCACTGTCACCTTTCACATCCACATGTGCATGTGCGCGCGCACACACACACACACACACTCCGCCCAGTGCAAACACACGCCTTGCCCCATGTTGTAGAATAAAGCTGTTTCACGTTGTCTCTCCTCCACTCAACCAAAAGCATTCTTACATCATTAATTCATCCAACAAACATTTTCCAAAGAAGATTCATCAGGACACCAGCGATAGAGATGAGAGACACCCCTAGCCTTCTAAATACAGCAGAGGAAGGAGGTCACTGTCACCCGCTTTGTGTCTCTCAAGCCCAGTTAGAGAAACAGCACGGAGGATTGGGGAGAGTCTGGCTGGAGACAGAAGACAGCTGAACGCAGGCCCACGTGTGACCAGACAGGCTCTAGGCCTGTCCAGAGCTACAGGAAGCCAGACTGTGCTGGGCTCTTCTCTCCCCTCCTCACCCCAAGCCCAGCGCTTCTCCACTGGCCACCTCTCCCCACCCTGGGCTTAGCTCTTGCTCAAGGACTGTCTCTGTTATAGGCCATGTGGCCCAGAGAAAGAGCAGGCCCTTTTGGGCACTGTCCTGCTGAGGAGGGTCTCACCCCACCTTCCATTCTGAGCAGAGCCTCAGAATGAGCCCCCAGAAGCAGGGCTAAGTCCTCCCTTACCCACAACCTGGCACACCTCCCCCTCGGTGCTTCTGCTGTAAACACACACACACACACACACATCACATCACATGTACACACATGTCAAACACACCACACATGCCATGCACAGTACCACACACATACCATGCATACACCACACTATGCATACACACACACCACACATGGGTCACACCACACACACACACACCCTATACACCACACAGATGCCATACACACACCACCACACAACACATGCACACACCACAAACATGCCACACTGCACACACACACACTCTCTACACCACACTAACTCACAAGGAAGAGAAGACGCCGGAAGAAAGCAACCTCAGGCCCTGAAAGGGACACAAGTAAGCCCTGAAGTGCTCTGCCTGTGCTGATGGGTGATGGAGCAGGTGTGAGGGAAGCCTGCCACAGCCAAGTCTAACTCAGCACCAAGGAGCAGAACCCAGGCCAAGGAGTCAGTGAGGACAGCACTCCCAGCGTCAGATGCTGAAGCAGAGAGAGCAGCCACGCAGGGGGTGGGGCCTGAGACCTGGCTACTGCAGCAGCCTCAGGGAACATGGGGGTAACGGCATGCCTGGTGGATCCACAGTGCCTCCCCTGAGGAAGCATGGTTACGTGCAGGCTTTGAGCAGTAGTACATGCATGCAGCTCACCGTTAAGGCCCAATATTGTTCCTACTGGGAACATTCTACAGGTGAAAAGGCAGAGACCCGGGCAAGTAAAGTACCTTGCCCCAGGGCCCAGTTATAAGCAGAAGCGTGAGAACATACACCCGGGTCCTGCTAACCCTAAGACCCATGCAGCTAACATTCTGAGATAACATCCTGAATGAGAGACACCAACACTGGTGAGCTCTCTTTTTGCAGTTAGCATCCATCTCAGCCAAAGAAAGGTGATACCGTCAAAGCTGAATGCTGACAGGGAAACCAGCTGAGGTGTGTGTGAAAATCGGTGCCCTGCACACTGCACTTGGACCTTGGTACAGAACAACAGCTAAGGTTCATATCCAGCCAGGTGGGCCCCAGGTGAGCTAAGAGCAGGACATACTCCAGCTCCACCTTCAGGGGCCAGAGTCCATGGCCAAGCACTCCAGCTCATCCAAGGCAGGGTGAGAAGCCAGTAGTGAGCCTGGAAGTCTCTGTCTGACACTATACTCCAGGGAAATAAGTTTCTGCTTTTCTTGAGAGTCTACTGTCTGGAAAGACAGTGAGTCTGCACTGTCCAGATACATGGTCTGGAGCAGCACCAAACCCATGTGTGACAGCTGCTCTACACACATTTAGACAGACACACAAACAGCACACATTATCTCTCAAGGCCATCAGTAGGGACAGGAGAGGAATGCCTTTGTAGATGGTCCTGCTCACCTGGCACAAGAGGGCGGTGGCTGTTTGCTCTCCCAACTCACTTCATTTTGCCTTGTGTTTGGCAAGACATATCTGATGCACTGGCGACGAGCACATTGTTCACTATGTCCCCAGGACACACCTTGTGTTTTATGACCAGAACAACTCATGTATAAGATCAGCCCCAAATTAAACCCAACCCCCACCTCCTGACTGCACTGCACAATAGCAGGAACTCCCCACTTGCAACAGAGCCAGAGCAGACACCAGCCATCCATCCATCCAGCCAGCCATCCCTTGCATCAGCATTTATTGCCACCTACTTATGCCCAGCCCTGTGCTTGGTACTGGAGAGTTAGGGACACAGAAGAAGACACTGTTCTTTCTGCTCAGGACTTGAGGTCCAGAGGTGAATATGGGAGGGGTGATTCCCTAAGGACAGGCAGCATGGCGGAGCGGGGGCCTCGGAAACACACAAAACTGGCAGCAAATTCTAACCCCGTCTTTTCTTCAAAATGCAACCTTGACCTCAGCAAGCTTCAGACCCCTCCTGGTGGAGTGAAGACAGTAAAGACGGTGGTAATCTTCTTTGGCTATTAAGGGAATTGTGTGCAACACAGCTTATAAAGTGCAGAGCACCGGTGCTGTCACACTGAGACTGTCAGTGAGCGTCAGCTGATGCCTTTTGTAAGATGAGTGTGGGAATAACAATACCCAGGCCATCTATCTTGATGGTGAGCCTGTACCATAGTAGATAATGGGTGGTAGCAGCATTTCATGAGTGACTGAGGGTTTATTTTACCACTTACCCATTCTTCAAATTTTCCTTGAGAGTCTACAAGGTGCCAAAGGATGAGACTATCCCACAGGACAGCAAAGAGAGGGAGACAGAGATGTGGAGGTGGGCACGTAGGAAGGAAAGTAGACCCATAAACAGGCCAGCTACCAGACTGGTGCAGAAGAACAACAGGAAAATGCTGCTGGAGGAAGGTGAAGGAAGAGGCCACTGGCCAGCTGGAATGTCAAGGAGTTAAGGAAGGGCTCCTGGAGGAAGCAGAGTTAGCAGTGGTGCAGGGTACCCAAGCATGGAGGCTACTCTTCTGGGAGGCTCAGCAAGCCTTGCATCACCATAGGGAGGAGCACAGGCAGGGCTTACTTATTACCTACCCAGTGCACAGACAAGTTTTCCAAGAGGTCTAAGGGCAGAAATCTGAGAAGCCCAGAGGCAGCTGGCCTCAATCACCCTTAGAAGCAGGAAGAGAGAAGGTCACTGAAGACCTGCAGCCTTGTGAGCAGAAGCAAGCCGAAGGGTTGCGCATGCTGAGGGTGTGAAGGCCTGGGAACAGAGGGGACAGGACTTAACATCTGAGCTTCGGCTGACCCTCAGCCCAGAAGTCCAACTTCACAGATCTCAGATGGTGCAGCCAAGTCTGGAACCTATCAGGCACAGCAGAGGTGCTAAATTCTGGATCCAGCTCCCGGCCTCTGTTTGGGGTGGGAACCTAATGGCTGCATACTCCTACTTCAAAGCTAACGTCTTTCTCACCCCTCTGATTCTCCTCAATGAGTGTCCCCGCTCACTGTAGAAACCCCAGCCTAGCCGGGCGTGGCAGTGCACGTCTATAATCCCAGAACTTGGGAGGGTGAGGCATGAGGATCATTGCGAGTTTGAGGCCAGCCTGGGCTACATAAGCGAGTTCAAGGCCAGCCTTAACTGCATAGCGAGACCCTGTCTCAAAATGACAAAAAGAAAACAAAAACCCACCCTAAACTACACCCAGATCCCAGCTCTGTATCCTCCCTCATTCTTCATAGTGACTGCTAATAAAAGTCCCTAGGACCTAATGCAAGTCACCGGAGCAGCCTTGCGGGGACTTCCACCCTGAGAAGCCACATGAGCAACTTCATTCATCAGGGTCCAGTTCAAGTGTCTACTGTGTGGTGCAGCCATTTGTTTATTTCCACTTTGGCAGCTGCCCTAGTTTATTACAATTATGACTCTCTGGCTGGGGAAAGAACGTACTTGCTTTTTACAAGCACACAGGAATGGGATTCTTGCATTTTGTAGCAAAAGATTGGCCTTACTTAATACCACCCAAATTATCAGCTAACGTTAAGAGGAAACATAAATCTCCTTTGATACATATAGTACACGCACACACGCCCCTTTGAAATCACAATTAATCAAGAACAGTGAGTTAAAATCAAGTAAAAAAGGAATAAAATTTTATCTAGTAGCAAACCAAATATAAATAATAATAGCTAATGCTGGTAAGTTTGCCCCAAAATTGCTAAATGGGCAAGCTTTGCTGGAGGCAAAGTAAACGAGAACAGCTTTTATAGAAAGTAAATTGGAAAATATGTATCACAAACCACAAAAATGTTCCTACCCTGAGACTCGCTTCTGGGAATTTATCCTAAGGAAATGAGACAAGTAAAAAGCAACGCTCTGTGGCAACAGAAAATTGTTCACCAAAGCATTATTTAAAATGGCAGAAAATTGAAAGTAAAATTCAACAATACCTAGTATCACACTGACGTGTAATAGGTAACCATTAATGCGATAATCTGTGAGTTCTGGGCAAGGAGAAGGGCACTTTTACACTGCTCACCTTTTAAGCTTCTTGCAAGGCTGGTGCACACAACCTGAGTATTAACGTGAGGGTCACTGTGCTTCCAGTGCTGGGCTGATAGCCACATAGGGAAGCTTCTTTTCCCTTCATTTTCTAGACTTTCAGTTGGGTTATACTGGTTTTATAGTTTCTTTTAACTGGAGCTAACACATGATCATGCTCCACAAAAAAAGAACTACAAACAGCACTTAATTAGACAGAGCAGCTTTCACAAGACCCTCAGTCTGTCTGGGCCTCATTTCCGTCTTCCTTAAGATCATCTGCCCCATAAATGGAGTGTGGGAAATAGACCTGGGAAGGCTTTTCAAGTCTTTAAATCAACTGCTGCAAGAAAGCATGGGTTTGTGTTAAAATACTAGCTAATGATTGGCAGCCATTCATACCCATACATTAAGTCTGGTCCTCATAATAACACTGCAAAGTGGGTGGTGTCAGCCCATTTTACAGAAGGGGAAAACTGAGGTTCGGGGGCAATGAAAACTTGGCCAAGAGCAGCACAGGTGGTAAGGAGAGGAAGCAGGATTCAAATCCACATCTTTTGCGCTCCATGGTCTCTGTTGTTCTTCAAGTTCTTGTTGTATTTCTCAAACAATGTAGATTATTTTTCTCAAAATAATTCTAAAAGTTGATTTCATAAAAGAAGTTTGAAGCTGTAATTAGAAGGCAATTCCTCTGTGGATGGGAGGCCCCTCTGCCTTGGAAGGCAGAGTAGGACTGTAAGTTTGACTAACTTTGCTGAAAGAGGACCTGTACAGCTGGTGGCCGCAAGCCCTCTGCATCCACGCATTTCAAAAGAAAGCATCCGCTTCACCAAGAATGTACCTGGGCAACCACACAAACAGGCCCCAAAGAGGAGAAAAGGGCCAGGGGAGCCGTGATTGGTTCCTGGTGATGTCATGCCCGGCCGAGAATGCCTGTCAAAGGCCTGCTCTGGGCAACTTTATGGGAGCCTTGGTGTCTGCACGCTCCCTCACTGGCAGCCAGGCCAGCATGACGGCTCCCATCCACTGGCACCCCACCCGCCCCCCACACGTCCCCAGTCTCCCTACCCTGTGCCTCCCCAGCCTGTAATTACCTACAGTGCCCAGTTTTATGGGCTCCCCAGAGGGGGGGCTGGCAACAAAAGGAAGTTCCTTGAAAGGGACCCAGGAATCTTCCCAGCACAGACTGTTTCTTCCTATCCCAGGGGCTCTGAGAGCAGATTCAGGCAACTCTACAGAACCTCTTTCCCTCAGACACCCTCTTGGCTCCCGGATCCTTCTAACTGGCTCATCAGCACCCACTCCCAAGCCCACAGTCTCTCAGCTGCTGCCCAGGACTCTAGAGGTGAAACACAAGTTGTTCCCTGTGGCCTCCACGTGTCTGTGAGGTGTGGGGTCTGCCTCGTTGCTCACATCCCGCACCTTACCATCTGCCTCCAAGCTGTACCCTCAACTGCCTCCGAGCTTCCTCAGATACTGGTCTCTCTCCTGGAACGCGTGTCTCTCTGCCTCACGCCCTCATTCCCCTTCAGCTCGCTGACTCCCGCTCACTGAGGTCTCACTCTAAGTTGTCTTTCCTTGGGGATCTGTCAGGACCTTCATCCCAGCTGGGCTAACCTCTTCTGGGCCCCCAGGTTGGCCTTCTGTCTTAGTCATTTGGGTCACCCAGAGGCAGATTCCAGGACAGAGATTCAAGACAGGCAAGTTCCCACATGAGTAGCTAGAGGGTCTCAGCCTCGAGCTCTGGACTTCAGTGTAGAGCATGTACCGCTGAGTCCCCCAGCCTGTAAGAAGGAGACGGGGATGAATCATCATGTCCTTTGCTCTTTGTTTGGGGGTCATTTCACGTGGACATCAGTTTCCCAGCCTGCCATCAGCACAGGCACAGTGGGCTTCAGGCAGGTGGCAATCAAGTGGTAAGCACTCCAGGGTGAGGCCCAACAGCAGATAAGCAGGGCACCAACAACATCCACTCTGCCCACTGCAGCCCCATCACGGTCAGCTGGTGCCTCTGCCCTGCTGTCTCTCCGGTGTGTAGCTATATTCCTAGACCTAGCCCAGGCCTTGGTACATAAGCACACTTGATGAATCAAAATTATGTCCTGTTTGGGGTGCCCAGAACCAATAATGGTTTGGGAGCACTCTTCTACTTCCAAATCCAGAGATACAAGAGGTAGACCCAAAGGAACAATCCTAAAAGGCCTCCATTGTCTTAAGTGCTGGCCAGACACCCAAAGGGGCCATCGTCCTCCTGGAAGATCCATGGGCAACAACAGAATCACAGCCAGAGGCCCGGATTCAAATCTCAGCTCTACCTGTTACTGTGTGGCCTTTGGCAAGTTTTCCAACCTCTCTGAGCTTCAGTTTCTACAACTATAATAATCCCATCACGTATGCACAATTATTATCATTATTAGAAAGTTTAAATGGCTTAACGAATATAAGATACTTAGTCATCATTAAGATAATCCTTACTCCTTAGCATATAAGGAGCCAAAAGAGGATTTGGACAGAGCAGCTAGCAAACACCTGCCCCTGACCCTGAAGAGTCGCCCTGTGCACACTCATATTTGATGCTAGGCATTGTGCTGAGGTGTAATGCACGTCCGACAAAATACCTGCTATTGGTGGTCTCAACACCACTAGCAGTGGGAAGTTCACTACCTCCTAAAGGGACCAGATGGCTTTCCAGACAGCTCTAACTGGTGACTCCTGACCAGTGTGCTGCCGCTGGGTGAACAGGAAGTTTTCTTTACCTGACTACAACCCTTCAGAGATATAGGAGTGGGGGGCCACTTACTCATCAGCTTTCCTTCTTCCATGGCAGAAGAGGGTCCTCCCACAGAGCAGGGCTTTGAGGTCTTCAAGATCTCACACCTTCCCTCTCCTGGGTGGAGTGCAGTGTGTGGAATCAATGAGAACCACCCATAGAGGGATTGGACCAGTGATCGTTCCCCTGCTTGGGACACTTTGCTTCCATCCCTGCTACCCAGGGCTCCACTGCATTTTGGCAGTTCCAAGATCTCATGTGGCCCCAAGCAAACTATTTGGCTTCTTTGAGTCTCGGTGTCTATCCATAAAGTGGAGAGAACGCAGGGACCTACCTCATAAAGCTACTGGTGTGATTAAGTGAAATTATACAGCTAAAAGCCATAGGTCTTCCTTGTTCACGCAATAGCTTTGCCCTTCATTGGTCTTTCCAAACAAAGCTGTCAGACTCTAATTGAATCAACGCTAAATATGTTGACTAAAAGCAGACCAAAGGAGACCCCTTGGCACTCCTGGGTATGGTCAACGAGCACTCTGCAGGCCCCTGATCACCACAGCACAGGAAAGTTCTGCACCAGCTCCCTCCCTGCCCCTCCTGTTCCCTTGAAATGGATTTCTAAGGACTGACAGCTGTCTGTATTCCTCTCTGTATTTCTAGATTCTGGCCCAAGGACACAGGATCAATTTCCCCTATCCAGGGACAGCCGAAAACCGGAAAGAAATTTGGAGAGGTATCAATCCTGACTCTCCTGCTACAGAAAAGACCATTGATGAGTGCAAAAGGGAGCCCTTACTAACCACCCACAGGGTATCGGGGCCTTCTGAGCTCATGAGATCCTTGCTGCAGAACCCTCCTGCTAAGGTGTTGCTACTTCCATTACTCAGGTGGGGAATCTGAGACTCAAGGTAGGTAAGTGATGACCCAAGAGAACACAGACTCTAAGTGATAAAACCAGAACTTGAACCCAGGCCTACAAAGCTACCTCTTTCCTCAACTGCCCAGAAGTCTTTAACATGTTTTTCTGGTGCTCAAAGCCGAGTGGAAAATGGGTTTGTTCACCCAGTTCATTGTCTACTCCTGGCCCTGACTGATCCCAGAAACCTACGAGGCATAAACTATCATTATCTGTGGCAGTTTTAAAACACATAAACATAAATCCTTTGACATTGCTTCTATTGAGATGTGAGGCCTATGGTCCCTCCCTTTGAATGAGAGAGACTTGTGACAGCTCTGATCAGTAGAATACAGAAGTGATACTACGTGACTTCCGAGGCTATGTCTTAGCATGCCATGCCAGCTACTGTTTTTATTTAATGATGCAATTGTATGCGGAGGCCTGAGCTGCCATTAAGACATTCCACCTCACTACCCCAAGACCACAACACTAGAGGCCATAAACAGGTGCTCCAGTTGATGTACAACATGAACCCAGCCTTTAGCGAGCCCAGCCCAGGCCCCAGACATGGGAATGAAGCAACATTTTGAAAGTGAGTTTCCAACACCAACCACTGGAGTCCTCCCAGCTAAGGCTCTAGATATCTCAAAGCAAAAAAGGTTTTTCCGGCTATGTCCTTTCCCAATTATACACCCACAGAACCTCTGAGCATACTAAAAGGGACATTGTTCTGCACAAGCAAGCTGTCAAGAGGTTTGTCCTATAGCAATAGATGACACCATTTGTGGTTTCTCAGTGCTCTGAACTTGCCAGTAGAAATGCACATTGACCTCCAAAGTCAGCAGCTCTGTGTGGACCATTTGGAAAATCCACATTTGATCAAGTTTTTGACTAAGTAAAATGCCAGGCTAGCTAGAGACCTGGACTTTAGCATCCTGGGTACACTCACAACCCGTCCGACCTTTTCTCAGTAGCTATTGCTCCACTGTACCTGTCTTTGTGCTGAAAATGGGGTTACGGTGACAACCAAAAACTAAAAAAAAAAAGACACTGGCTGGTCTTGCAGTCAGAAGATCATGGTCCAACTTCAGAGGCAGACGTCAGATAAACTATGTAAGTTAAAAATGGAGACTCACAGCCTCAGGGGCATTAAACCCTATCTGGCAAAGGAAGTAAGACAGATCTAAGACCCTCTGAGTCAGTGTCCCTGTGACACTGTGAAAGAGGACTGCAGGCAGAAAGAACAGCTGGGGAGAGACTCAAGCCGAGAAATTGGTAAGTGTTCAAGTGCACAGCAGGTGGCCAGCACCACCAGAGCAAGGGCCCTGAGGCAGTCTATCAAAGGACACTGGGTCAGAGACTGAACGGCTAGGCAGATGAGCCCAGCCCCAATCCCCAAATCACTAGCCTGCTAACCAGTCCCCTTCCCTGGATCTCTTGGTCTTCTCCTCGACCTCTGACTCTTCCTTCTCCAGTTTTTGGCCACATCCCCTTTCTCCAGGCATGGCCATAAATCAAGGTTTTCCTCTTTACAAAACACTAACACTTCTTGGCTGCCCACTCACTCTTTAGACCCCAAAGTATCAGGTCCAACCATATGAAATTGCAAGATTGATCACTTTTGACCTTGGAAAAATACAATAATTTCAATGGTTCTTCAAAGCCATTGCCCTTTAAAGATATCTTTTGCAAAGTCCCAATCTACAAAATAAATCTTAATGCCCATTTTCTAAGGTTTGTTCCAATAAAAATTCTATATAGGCACACTTTGTATTCTAACACGCACTTCCAGAAGTCTTGGAGAACGCACCAGCAAAGATTCTGATACTCCATCTCCTGGCAATGAGACTTACTGCGCAGTTTGGGCCTGAGTGTTCTCATCTCCTCTCATCGCTTCAGACTCTTCCACATAACCTGGGAGCTCTGCAAGAGTATTACAAGTCCTGAAGGAACCTAGGAAGGCTAGCATTTGGAGAAGGTGGAAACTCAGGATAAAACAGTGTGGAAGTGATTCCAGGAATTGCTGAGGATGACACAGATCCAGTGCCCAGGAAATGCGTGCAGAATCTAAACCTAAAAGGGTTACGTTTTTCTCTGCATTCTAAATCTAAAAATTTGATGGAAAAATAAGGGGACTAAAACACCTTTAAGCTTTGTTCCTTCTACCAGCCAGGCTAGACTCCAATACAGATAGGGAAACCAAGGCCTAGTGGTAAGAAGTATGTGCCCCAAATCTTGCCTTAAAGTTGGGCTACACTCAGAGCCCAGGTGTCTCAGTGCCCTGCATGCCCCTCCACCCTTGCAGAATTGAGGCAAGAGGCCTGAGGGACCAGCCGGCCATGTCCAGGCCTAAGGCCAAGCACTGCTCACATGCCCTGCTGTTTGTTCCAGGGATGAGGCCTATGGCTGTCCAGTTGCATGCTGGGCACTGCAGCATGAGTGACTGGACAGAAGCACAGAGGTGAGGACAGGTAGGGGTACTTCTTGAATCTACTGTGTGTCACTGCCCCCAGGGATTCTGAGAATCTGGGTGGAAGAGTATCATCTCTGGGGCCTTAGCTTCCTCAAGTCAGAAACTGGTCATTCTGCCTCAGGAAACCTTGCACCCTCCCACACTTGGGAACCCTAGGGATTTGAGGCATTCTTGCTCATCCTAGCATGGTGGACCTCACTGTGCTAGGAAGGGTGGTTCTGGGCCATGGAAGAGCCCGTGTCGTCAGGCAGGTCACAAGACCAGCTCTGTGCATGTACCAGAAAAAGCCACACAGGCGCAGGGACACAGAACAGCTCAGCCATCCTTGGTACGAGCTGAAACTTAACTATCACCTCCTCTGTGCCCAAGGGAAAAGAAAATAGGAACCTCTCCTGGCCCTAAGAAGGACCTCCAAGTTCACTGAGAAAGTTTCAGACTAGGCAAAGTTGACTGAGCTATCACCAGACACCAAATACTTTACTGTGTCTCCTTATTTAACCTTCCCAAGAGACCTCAGAGGATGAAGGTATTGCCCTGGTCACAGCTGAGGAAACTGAGGCACCGGAAGGCTGATGGACATGCCTATGGGAAGTTCCATGAAGAAGGTGTCAATCTGCCTTTGCTCACCACTGAAAGCCCAGTGATCAGCACACAGGAGGCAGAACTCAGTAAATCTCTGTTGAATACACAAGTGAATAATTGAATGAATGGAGGGTCAAAAGCCAGACTGGAGGCCAATCTGGCAGCTCTAAAAGTGGGAATGCTCCCTTGTCTTGCAGAAATGGACAAAGTACACACAGAGAAGTCAACGCAAAGCAGTGTGGAAGCAGGCGCTGAGTGGCAGACCCTGTTGGAAGACAAGTATGTTACAAAGAGCAGGGAGCAGAGGCCAGAAGTTTTGAAACCTAGGAAGGAGTTTCCTACAGTGGCCATGCATCTCCAAATGCTTAGCAACCAGCTAATGAATATCTGGCACAGGAGCTTAGGAGCCATCCGTGAAGGATATAAGATCTTTGCCTTCAGGAGACTCACCTTCCAGGAGATAAGGAGGAGACCAGGGTCCCAGGCAGAAAGAACAGCATAGGGAAGAGCAAGAAGGTGTGTGTTGGGGGTGAAAAACATCCTTGGTGAGGTTGGAAGAATTACCTTGGCTGAGGAGGGTGAGAAGGGCAGGTTGAGAAGAAAATGCTGAAGGTCCAGGCTGGGTGCAGAGGGTTCTAAGCACCTCACAGCACCTGGGAAGGAGAGAAGGTTTGAGATCCGGCTGCACGTGCCAAGAGAAAGAGAGGAGGCACATTTCAACTCCTGAACTGAACCTCTTTGGCTGCATCAGGGTTACACTTCCATACCTACCTCTTTTGCATTTTTCCTGTTCTACGCCATCAATACAACCATGGGAAATCCAGCGGTCCAGAAACAAGCGTTTAGTGCCTCTTAAGAGAAAAGAAATTGTTTTTGTCCATTACTCATCTTTTCATACCTTACATTGATTTTGGTATTGAACGATGTTTATTTCTACATTTAAAGCCAGAATCTTTGATGCCAGGTATCCTGGCTCCCAGCAGGGGTGGTTAAGTTGCTTATGAAATATGTGACATGTTTTAATTTCTTTAAATCAATCAATCAATCATTTGTGATGCCTTTGGCAGGGAAAAGATAGAAAACAGCCTTTTATTTTATTAAGAATCTGAGCCTGTCAACATCTCAAATGGGGGATTGCCTGCCCCATGTTTCTGTGGATGGACGGAGGGACATCAAAGCAGGCAGCTGGCGGGGCGAGGTTTGGAAGTGGCTCTGTGAGGGAGGGAGAGCAGTAGGTCTTGTGTCCAGATGGGATCCGCTGGGAGGGGGGCTACTGGGGGAAGGAGAGGGCAGGGCAGCTTCTCCTGCATGAGCAGAAGGTGAGGCAGTGACAGGTGACCTCCCCTGTGTCCAGGTGTGGTGGCCTAGCCAGATGAGGAAGCAGATTCTAGGGACCTGGCAGAAAGAGAAAATGGAGGTGAAGGGGAAAAGAGCAGCCTAGAAGAGGAAGCGTGGGGTCTCTGTAAATCAGAAACAGGCAGTGGGGTGACAGGGATACTTACAAGGGTGAGGTGATGACCACAGTCTATGGAGGATGAGGAACAGGCCACGTACTAATGAAGCGCAGCACAGAGCCTGACCCACAGCAGGGGCTTGGGACATATCTATGCAGCTAGGGCTCCTGAGCACCAGGCTGGTTATTTGTATCCTGTTGAGTTCTGACAGCTTTTTGCTAGCTTTGTAGGTTGGATCCTTCTTTGTGCTCAGAGGAACTCTTGCTAAGGGCCTTCTATTCATTCACCCATTATCTCATTTTACACAGAAAGAAGCTGGAGCTCAGAGAGGTTAATCTCTCGGCCAGGGCCACAAAGCTCCTAAATAGTAGAATAGGCTTGAATCTAGACCCATATGAAGCAACACCAAAGTTCTTTATCTCTTGAGCTCTTTTCTCTAGTGAGAAGGAAGGGAAAAGACTGGGCGGGGCATGAATTTCTTGGGCCTTAGGAAGATTTTCTTTCAAGAGCCCCTTCCTCCATACAAACATTAAAAGTCTAATTTATGACTGTTGATATAAAGATGAATTTAATCTGAGGCAGATTATACTCACACTCTGTCTTCTAATTTTGAAGAAATTAAGAAATGCCCATGGGCCTCTAAGAATATGGTGGGCTCCGGGTAAGGTGCCTGCTAAGCTTCCTGAGGAAATTGGCCCTGGTCAAGGATGCTTCAGAGGTGTGATCCCTGTACTAAAGAAAGCAATCAGTCTCTTTACCAACAGACCAGAGCCATCTGACATGCGCCGGCCTTGGGTGTGCCCAGTGGAGCAGAGGGTATCTCACAGCTCATGGCAGGGACTCCTACAGAAGTTTACACTCCAGGTCCTGGCACTTGTTGAGGCACCTTTTCCTCTCCCACTGGGCAGGCAGACGAAGGAAAGGCCCATTCGCCACCCAATTCAGTTTGGGCCATGTGTGCACACAGAGACGCTGCAGGACAGTGTGGACTGCCCCAAGTCCTGGCCCTGCCCCCACCACCGGCACTCGAGGTGGGCAGAAGCTCCAGCTGCTTTCGGCCCTGTCCTCCAGCTGTCAGTCCCAGCAGCCTCCCTCTGCTCCCCTGGAGAGCCTGGGCCCATGGGTGACCTTTGGAATGACTCTTTCCTCCCTCCCCTGCCCCCCTTCCCTCAGGAGCTCCTTGTAAGGGCAGTGGGCATTGAGGGGAAAAGAAAGATGTCCCAACCCAGGCCCTTGAAGCTGCCAGGCCCACCACTACCTTGGCTGTGAGAGTCCCCTCTCCTCTGGAAATCAAAGCCACCCTTCCTGAGGCTTCCTGACAGCCCCTTCCCCCATGTTAGCTCTGTGTAAACTTCCTGAGAGGAAGTGTGAATCGTTAACCCTTACAGTGTGCCTGGCTCAGTGCTAAGTGCTACCGTTACTCGACGCTCCTAACAAGTCCATAAAGGAGGTACTATTATGGCCCCATTAAGGAGGAATATGAGGTCAAGGCTCACCCCTGATCACACAGCAGAAAGTGGCTGCATCAGGACTCAAACATGCCTTCTGTGGAGTCCCAGGCTCCCAGCACAAAACCATCTTGCCTCTCAGGCCTTTGGTATTTTTCAGTTAACTTTGCCTCTTCTGCCCTACACACGCGCACACACACACACACACACACACACACACACAGGAACTTCCCCTGGGTCATCACAGACCCATGTCCTCTTGTCCTCAGGGCCTACCCACAGGCCTACTGTTATCTCAGCCTGTAACATCCCTCCTGGCTGGGGACAGAGTGGGGCATTTTGAGTCAGGCTGACCTGGGTCTGAATCCCACCACTACTCCTGGGTCTGTGACCTTGAACACGTTAGCCCCTGTCTCCAAGCCTCGATTTCCTCAACCTAAAAACTGCAGTCACTGGCCCACCTCATAAAAGAATCTGCTGCCAGGCACAGTGGGCATTCAGTGGAGACCACCAGCACACCTTCTCCCACCCACCCAGCTTTCAAGCCCACTTCTCTGGAGATCCCCTCCAGAGTCTGCGATGCCCTGAGATGCCCTCCGCAGCCCCTCAGGTGGGCAGGCAGCACGCCGACCCCTGCACTGTGAGCTTCAAGGGTCTGTGTCTCCTCTGACCCTGACCTACCTGCAGTTTAGGGCTGGCTGTGCAGTGCTGTGTGTTGGAAGAAGAGACTAGGAAAGCAGGAGAAAGAATCACATCAGTCAGAAGGTGGTTGGGGTTTGGTACATAGTGTTGGGCAGTGGGAGATAATAGTAAAAGATGATTAGTGCCTCAACACTTTTTGGTAATTAATCTCAAAGTGGTGGGGAGCAGAAAGAAAGGTGACTACACGCAGCCAGACCGTCCAGGCAACAGGGCCCACTGTCTCACAGGATCCCTTTAAAATGGCCCCCAGACCATGTTACCTCACCCTAAGGCACCAGGGACTCAGCCTCTCACAGTTCTTACTGAGTGAGTAAGGAGATTGACCCACACCTTGCGGGCTCTCCAGAACCTTGAAGGAGCTTCTAAAAGTTCCCTTCCCACTCTGTGCCAGGGAGAGGTGGAGTGGGAAGTGGAGTGAGGGGCGTGGGGGGTGGGTGGAAACTTCTAGCCAGGTTGGGAGCACACCACGAAGACCAAGTCCCTTTCCTTTCTCCCCCCACCTGCCTGTTCCCAGCTCTTCTACTCCCCACCCTGACCACCTCACACCCGCTCCTTCCATTCTTTCCACACACACCCGCCCCCTCCCCCTTTCCTTCCCTCCCTCTTCTGGTCTCCATCCTTCCCAGAGAGCCCTGGTAATAATAACAGCTTCCAAACCAGCCCAACAGGTTCCAGGGACCTGAGCCAACCCTGCCCCAGAGGCAGGTAAGGAGGTGGGTGTGCATCCCCAGCAACAACTGTCTGAAAGCCTCAAGTATCCTGCCATCCCCGGCCAGCCCAGCTAGGGTCGGGTGGAGGCGGGGCAAAGGCCTTGGACATGAGCACCCCTGGATAGTCCAATGACAACCTAAGAGATCCTCACTTCTATGCGCTGACAGGTCTGAAGAATTCTACGAAGCCCGACACATTGAGTCATGTTCAATTACACACGGAGCAAATTGTCTGGTTAAAATGGGTTAAGTTTCATAAAGGGAAGTGTGAAATTCAGAGAAAAAACTTAGCAACTTTTTTTCCCTGATAATACATTATTTGAAGCCTTGACAAGATCTGCCAGTGAAAATCCATCTCAGAGCCAGTTTCCAGGCTTGGCTCTCTCCTGCCTATCTCCTTCTGTCTCTCCTGCCCCAACAGTGGTAGGGGCTGGGGAGGGGCTGGGGGACTTGAAGAATGGGGAAGGGCCCTTGAGATAGGGAGAGGGTGTAAAGAATGTGCATGCGTGTGTGTGTGTGTGTGTGTGTGTGTGTGTGTGTGTGTGGTTATGAGTGTGAAGGGGGAGGAACTTGCGTCTCTAAGCATATAACTAAATAAATATGACCCAAATGGTCTTCATTCCAATCCTAGCTCCACTTCTGCTTGGCTGTGTGACCCTGGACAAATGGGTGAATGTCTCCTGTCACTCCCTCCACCTTCAAAGCCAGCAGCATTGCATTTCTCTAAGGCAACTTCCCCAGCTGCATCTCTCTGTGACCGTAGCCCATTGTGAAGACATGTGCCCCACCTGGATAATCCAAGGTAGTAGCCTAACCTCAAGGTCATTACTTTGATCACACCTGCAAAGATCTTCTGCAATAAAGTCACACATTCTCAGATTCCAGTGCTTAGGATGTGGACATGTTTATGGGACCATGATTCTGCATCCAGCCCAAGGGGGGATGAGAAAGGCCCTCCAGGTTCTAAGTGTGTTGTGACTGACTCACACCAGGAAGTTTCTGTCCTGGGGCTCTGGGAGCTGGAGGAGTCTGAAAGCTGACACTAGTTTCCATGGCCAAGAACATCCCAGCTTAGGGTTCCAGACCCCATCACTGACCAGGTTTGGATAATTCTTCACAGATCCAAAAGGGCAGAGAGGTGTGGGCTCTCCTCTGCTCTTGGCCCCTGTGTATCTGTGGGGATGATGCTCCCCAACTTAGCTTCAAAATTTCCTCATCTATAAAGTGTTCAGAGAGCTACACACTTGGGAACAAGCGAGGTTCCTGTGACAGCACTGGGCATGCAGGGAGGCTGAACAGGCATCTCAATATGCCCTCTGCACCTCCTGGAGGTCAGGCTCACATTCACAATAGCAGGGGTGTGGCAAGGAAGGCTTTCCTGGTCTTAGGAACTCTGCTGAGGTTCTAGAATGTGTGTGTGTGTGTGTGTGTGTGTGTGTGTGTGTGTGTGTGTAGGAAAGAGTATGTGTCCATGAGCAGGGGAGTAGAAACCAGTGTGTAAGAAAATGCTTCCAAGCATGGAAAACCCAGCCCTGTGTTCTTTCCCAGGGCCTAGAGCCTCCTACCCAAGTTACCCCAGAGCCAAAGCCATCATCCCACAAACCCCTTGTTCTGAAAGCCTGACCACAGTGAGCTGCCCAAGCAGGACATTCCTTTGAAGTTTCTAGTTTTATGCATCCTAATCCAGAGGGTACCCAGTGCTATTGGATCACAAAGGGCAGAAGCTTCAATCTGCAAACCTGCAAACCCCAGAAACACACTATGCACTTACTGCTCTTGGCAAGCAAGTTCTCAGGCAATGAAGATCTGCCTGCCATGGCTGACTCTGCCACACATCAGCTAACCAACCCAGTACATGGCGTTTTTACTCTCTGATCCTTGATTTCTTTCTCTATGTGCAAAATGAAGGTAAGGTAAAAGAGATGGTGCATACAAAGTACTTCGCATGGCGCCTGTTACGTGGTAAGTACATGGTAAACAGTTTGGAAAGAAAAAGGCCTACAGCCTCTCCCTAGACCCTGGGCCCCAGCCAGGTAGAAGAATGTCATCAGTTCACTGGCTGCCTGAAGAGAGCAGAGTCCACTGGCCTTATCAGGCCAGCCTCACTCAGCCCCATGCAGGGCTAACCTCTGTCCTCTGTCCTCTGACCACCTGGGCCTGACTAGCCCCAGGACATGTGCCACCTGATCTAGTGGTTGCAAGGTTCAGAATGTCCTCACTGCCTGCTTAGGAAAAAGAAGGAAGCATGATAGTTCCATTTTGCAGATGGGAAAACTAAAACTCAGAGGAGTTATGCAACTTCTTTTCAAACATCTGCTTCCATAGATTCATTTGATATTCAAATGAGATGCTAATAAGGTCAGGACTGTGTGAGGATCCGGCAGGAGGAAGCTCCAGTGAACCAGACCTACAATGTTCCTGCTGTCACACAGGCCCCAGCGATTAGAAAGGCAGGGTCTGGTTTAATGTTCTGCTATTTCCATCTTGAGCTTCCCAATCATTTTTAAACAAGAGGCCCTTCATTTGCATCTCATACTGAGACCTGCAAATTATATAACTGGTGGAG
Source organism: Dinomys branickii (assembly GCA_004027595.1). NCBI lineage: Eukaryota > Metazoa > Chordata > Mammalia > Rodentia > Dinomyidae > Dinomys > Dinomys branickii. The sequence continues at coordinate 81,044 of PVLD010007981.1, forward strand.
TTAGGAGTTAAGAAACCAAATAGACAAATACAAGGGAAAGGGAATTCAAAATCTTGGAGCAGAGAGAGTTAAATACAATGGGTGTTGGAGGATGTGCCTGACCCAGCCTACAGCTTTAGACACAGTCCTTCTTAATCAAGTAACATTTTGGCCGGAGCCTGAGAGTGAGCAGAAAATGACTTCACAAAGAGGTGGAAATAAAATGGAGATTGTGGTCCTGACCTCACCCTTACAAAATTTCATTCAATTCATTGATTCATCCCATTCATTCTTGCGCTCTCAATCATATACCTTCAGCAAGCACTCTGTGGCAGGTGCCAAGCAGATGATGCAGACCAGCAAGCCAGCCGAGCACAGAGCTCCCACGGCCTCAGGACACATGTCTCCTTGCTGGGAGATAGATGTCACAGGACCAGTGCACACAGGCAACCTCTAATTCCTGGGACTGGAGCCGGGGAGGAGATACACAGGGTGCTAAGGGAGCACAGGATGGGAGCCAGGAGAGGCTGGGGGCAGAGTTCTCAGCTCCACCCAGGGCTAGCAACAGAGGTCACCCTGGGAGAATGTGGACTGGCAGAGCCTGGCTCTTCAGGGCAGGTCAGGGCATGGGCCCAGGAGGGAGCCCTGGGCCCTACTGATTTCAGCCAGCACCCTGCCAGCAGCCACCTGGCTGGGCCCCGGTCCCAGGGGCAGTGAGAGGAGCTGGCCCAAGGCAGAAGAGGGCAGAAGAGCAATAAAAATTTTAATTAAAGGGAGGCACCTTTTGGAGGAAAGGAGGGAAGCTGACCAGCCTTACTGATCAGCCAGTGTGTGCCTGGTACCACCACTGCATCTGGAAGACCACCTTCATAGCTCTTTAAGGCCAGTGCCCCAGGTTATAGCAGAGGAAACCAACACAGGTTAAGCAACCTCTCAAAGTGTCAGATGGACTTAGAGCCATTCTCCTAAGTGCTAAAGTAGATTCTGTTTACTTACCTCCTCTCTGACCAAAACTCTCCCCAGGTATTTGATGGCCCACCAGAGAAATTTCTTTCAGCCCTAGAGCCAGCAGTGCTTATGCCTCTCCTGAGCAGTAGGTCTGCTTTTCCTTGAGAAACATTATGGATTTTAAAGTTCATCTTTTTTCCTTCTTCCCATTGGCCACTAGGAGGCCCACATTCAATCCTTGGCCTGTCTTAACATAGACTTTTTGTCACAGTGTCACTCTTGGTTCAATCTTATTCCTCTATTTGCTTGTATTTCCTCCCTCCCATTTTTGTAAAATTTTTAGGCACTGTTTTTGTGTGTTTATTCCTACAATTTTTTCAATATAACCTGATTCAAGGTATTATATGCAGCTTAAACCTCTTCAGCATCCACCGCATCTCTGGCCCATCCTTCCCCCTCTGCACGGAAACTTCCTCTGGCTCCTCATGCACAGTGCCCAGGTGAAGCTGCCCCAACTCTCCAGCCTCACGCTTTCCCCATTTAAGCTCCCACCACAATCTAACCAGCACCCCAGCATCCAAACCACAGTGTCCCAGGAAATAGATAGTTTCTCAGTTTGGTACAAGCAGCTGTGTCATGGCCTGGTTCACACAGCAGAAATACAGCAGCAGAGTTCATCTCGCCCAGGCATTCGAGGCCCCTGAGGACGTGTGCACTGCCTTCTCTTCCCACCCCAAACTTTGGCTCATCCACTTCCTGTTCCTAAGGCTCCCTCTCACTGTCACACTGAGCTGTCACTCAGCCTCCTCCCTCGCCTGACACCCTCTCCTCTCCTCCTGCTCCATCCGTCCTAGGTGAGGACCAGCCCAAAGGCTGTTCCTTCCCGCAGCTTGCTCCAGCCACCCTCCCAATTCTCACCCTGTCCTTGGCTCCAGTGCCTCACCATTCACCGGCCTCCCTGACATCCTGACACTGCACCATTCAAAAGCTCTACTATCCCTCAAAGATGGCCAATTCCAGGAGGGCAAGAACTTTGGAATATGGTGCCAACAACCGGGAGTTTGGGATGAGACACACTTGAACTCACACACTGGCCAAGTCAATCAGGGCATTTGGGTAAGTCTCCCTGGCCCCACTTCCAGGCATATAGAGTTCCTGCAGCATTGCATTAGGGAACTGAGGGGCAGGGGAGGGATAGCAGTGCTGAGAGGTGAGGTCGCTAGCATGGAACAGGTGCCCAGTGTCTGTTAAGTGCGTAAACAGAGTCTGCCAGATCATGAGCTTGTTCTCACCAACTCACACAAACACTCCATTTGGGGCCACTGGGGAGCAGCCTGTTTGCCTGCCTGCACCCTTCTGAGTTCCTGGAAACACCAGGAAGAAGAGCACTAGTTTTCCAGGCCATGCACAAGCAAGCACAGTCCCTCGTGAGCATGTGTGCACATGCAAATGTGTGTACCAGGACACATCCCACACAGACTCCCAGACACATTCACATCAAAAACCGCTATGTTGTCACCAGGTAAGGAGCCCAAGCCCAAGACCTAAGGACTCAGCTATCCTCTCTACAACATGCTTCCCAAGGTGGTAGGCAAGTTTGTACTGCGCCTGTCCAAATGCTCCTTCCCCAGAAAAGGCTGGCAAGCCCTGTCCATCAAGGCTTTCCGACTCTGAACATCCGAGAAAAGCCTGTGGGGATGAGACTATTGGCACTCAGAGCTGCAATTCCAGGGTCTTTCCCACTGTACATTCACAGCTCTAAACCCCACTCCCCAGGAGCTCCTTCTGGGGTTTTCACACTGCCTTCCGGGGCCTTCCCTGCCATCAATTTCAGAAAGAATTGAACCAGAGATCCTGGCCAGAGGATGGAACCGGTTAGACCTGCTTGACAGTCTCTGCAGCTGCAATGTGGGAGTCTGAGCTCTGGGCTAAGTCTAAGGCTTAATTCCTTCCAGCTTGCTCCTGGGAACATTTCCTGAGCTCCTGTTCTCCTTCTTATAAGGCCTGGCCCCAGACCCCGCAAGGGATCAGAGATGGCTCAGACTTGACTATCCTGGAAAAACTCACACCTTCCTGGAAAGACGTGGAGTCCTCTGGCCACACCAGCATAATCACAACAGCCACCACTTAACACACATACACACATCAGACAGCACAAACCAGCTTGAGCTCAGAAGATCCCTCCAGAAACCAGCAGATGTGGACTAGATGGTCCTCATTTTACTAAAAGATAATTGAGGCTCAAAGAGGTGAAGTGATTTGTCTACATCCCATCGCCAGTGAGGAGGGGCTGGTGATAAAGCAGGTCGGCCTTCCCTGGCTCCACAGCCTGAGTTCCTTCTAGGCCCCCATCCCAGCTCCAGGAGGATTTCAGAGGAAGGACAACACCTTCTAGGAGTGATTGCTGAAATAGGTTCAGCTCAGGAGAAGTTATGGCGTCCTGGGAATCCCAGGCAGGCTCTAGGGTCACTGTGACCTGAGCAGAAGATGTAAAGTGACATAGGGCGGGGCAAAGGCTGATGCTACAGTGCCTTTTAGACAATGCTAAAGAAGATGGAATGTGTCCTGAAGATGATGGGGAGCCATAGGTGTTTTTGGAGCTGGACTACTTCCCAGCATCTCAAAAAAAAAAAATTTAATGTAAATGCAACATCTGCAACAGAACACATATGTCTTCAGAGATAGATGCACAGTGGCCTGAGGGTAATATTACCTTCAGAGTCAAGTTTCACGATGTAAAATCCCAGCAGTACCTGCCAGGCCAGTCTCAGATTTACCCATCTTCTTACCCCTGGCCTCAGAAAGTATAATGGTTGAAAGCATAAACTCCAGATTCAGATGGCCTGGGTTTGAATTCTAGCATGGCCACTTGCTAGGTGTGTGTCTTTGGGCAAGTTGTTTAACTTGCCTGTGACTCTTTTTCCTCATCCAGAAGGCAAGGATAATATCCTTCTATCTCATATGGTTACTGGGAAGCTTATGAGAGCTTATAGTTGTAAAGTATTTCACAGTTCCAGCCACAGGGAAAGTGGTTTTCAAATAAGTATGGTAGAGTCTACAGTTCCTGATCTATCAAAGATGAAACCAGGACCAGTCTGAAGTGGTGTGCTCCTCACAATTCCTTTCTGGGTCCCATTAATAGTCTATTCCCTTGCTAAAAGGTAACTGAGGTTTAGAGAGGTGAAAATGATTTGTCTACATCCCATCGCCAGTGAGCGGGGCTGGTTATAAAGCAGGTCAGCCTTCCCAGCTCCAGGAGGATTTCAGAGGAAGGAAGATGCCTTCTTCTAGGAGGAATATGTGTTCTGTTGCAGAAGATGCCTTTTTCTTTTAATTCTCTTGCAATTAAAACCATCATTTAATAACATGCCCTGGAGTTTTCAACCCCACAGGTCTAAAACCTATAGAATGACTCTGTAATATACCAGTTATTTCATAAATTTCAGCCTAATGTCTCTACATTTTCAGAGCTAGTTTTGTGGGGTTTTTTTACTCTTCTTTAGTCTGGTAAACTCTCCTTCCTTGTGCAAGCAGAGGGAGCGTGGGCCACCCAAGCGAATGTGGCAGAGCCATTATTTTTAGAGACCTCAGGCAAAAGAAAGAATTTGGGGCACATGGGTGTCCATAACCCAAATGCTATGTAATTTCCTATTAGATGAAAGTATCAACATTAAGGTGACCCCACTGACCTTGCAAGAGGCCTAGGCTTGACAGATCAACAAGCAGGCAAATTCAGGTCTGCTTCAAAAGTCATCTGAGGGCCAGAGGAATCGCTGGCCAGGGATCTTCGCACTTTGCTCCTACCCTTCAACCTTCTCCAAGCCACCTCCACGCCTTACCTCAGCTGCTCGGATGGCCAAGGCCACAGTTTAAGTGGAACTGAAATTTGAAGCATTGCTGTCTTCTGGAACAAAGTCTGACTGATGACTTGTTTATTTTGCAAACAAGGGCTTGCTTCTGGAAGCACATGTACTCAAATTGGAATGATTTTGCAAACAAGGCAGTGACTTGATGGGAGGGAAGTTTTTGGGAGAGGATCCTGACAGTCTTGCGGGGGTAAGACGGGGCCAGGAAAATGAGTCACAGGACTCTAGGAAATGACCCAGAAAGAGTGGGGGCATTGCTGGAGAGTGCCCTGCAAGGAACTATAAAGCAATCTTGTCCCTGACAAGCTCAGTTTGTCTCTCCAGAACTGGAACAGCAAAGACTTCAAGCAGTTCACCTGGCCCTCAGCAGATGTCGCAGAGAAGTGTTCTCTCCATCTCTGCTTGGAGACAAGACTCCTCCGACTTTATTTGTCCAGCTATGAAATGCGCCCCATGACATGTAAAGCTGGTCCCTTCTAAGATGAAGGCAAAAGCCAAAGTCTTTAGAGGAATGCGAGGGGTGAACAGACTGCTCAGGGATGTGTTTTGATTTCTCAGCTCAATTACCACAGCAAATATCTTAGCCAAGCACGTCCGCCTCCCTTCATCCACATTCTGCTTTTAGAATACTTTCTGGTGAAACGATGTAGGAACCAGGGAAGGACAGTTTTGACCGGAGGACACTGAATACGGTCTTCTCTGGGTGTTTACAAAGTGTGTACATGGCATAGCCTGCTCACCAGACCCAGCAACAGCTTAAAACGAGACAGCTGTTGACTTGGTTAAAGTTTTCTTTAAAAAAAAAAATCACAAATGTCACATTCAGAAATGTTATTTCTTTATTTAAAAAAAGAAAACTCCTGCAGGGGATGAAAGTATGTAAGAGGCTTTCTTCTCAGCTTAGAAAGCAGTAGAGGGAGGAGTAGGGTTAGGGGATTGTTTTGTTTTGTGTTTGCTTTTTTGTTTTGTTTCATTGCATCAAGTTGGAGCCGGGAGAAGGCTAAATTAGAGCAAGAGGACGGCTGGAAAGCTGAGGGGATACTGCTTAGCTGTAGGACCTCAGACTCTCCAGAAGAATGCTCTAGATCACCCTCCTCCTACTTCTCATTGAGATGTCAGCCTCTTCTTTCCCCTCACAGATGCTGGAATGCGTTCTCACTGCAGCACTGACAGCATAACAAAAATCAGTGGAATGGGAGTTAGGACTCTACCCAACCATAAGAACAGTGGTCCCAAAAGAGAGGAGAGGAGACCCGAGTGGAGTCTGCTGAGTCAGGGTCCTCCTGGGATCTCACAAAACCATCTGCCAGGTATCTGCTGACTATCTGGGACCTCCCCACAATTTGAGCAGAAACAGACCAGTTACCCAAGCGCACATGGGCCCTCCATAGGTACTATGTAAATACTACAGAAGTTGGACTCTAAAAATATATATATTTAATCTCCTATAGAACAGAGTCATATTGCTTATACGACAGCCCAAGCTCCCTTCTAAACCACTTAAAACCTCTAGACTAGTGATGGTGAATCATTTAGAGCTTTCAGTGATTCA
>PVLD010007982.1:0-87399 GCA_004027595.1 Dinomys branickii
CAGCGCTGGCTGCGGGGGTGGGGTTCTGAGCGGGATCCCGGAGCGCTGCCTGGTTTGGTGCAGTTTGTCCCAGTAGCGCGTTCTCTGTCGGGTTTAGGAGCTGAAGCCGTTCTTCCCTCCGTACTCGCTCTCTTGGCTGGTCGTCTTCTTCCCGGAAGTCCTTATTTCTGTCTTCATATTGCTATATTTGTTTGGGTGGTAATCCTCTGGGAGGTTCTCTCTCTGCTGCCTACCCGGTCGCCATCTTCCCAGAAGTCCCCAGTCTCTGTCTTTTAAAGATACAATATGAAATATTTATGGAAAAGTGATACCATGTCTGAGACTGGCCCTAAAGTGATAAGGTGTTTTTATGGAGTTGGGATGCAGAGTAAGAAGAGCAGCCACAGATTCTGAAGCCAAATGATGAACATGGCAATTCCCTACATTACGTGGTCCATTTTCTACATGTGCGAGTTTTCCATGACTTTAAGTTGAGAAAAATTGGCATGTTTTCATTGCTTTTTCTTTGCAGAATAGCATGTGCTTCTCTTAATTGGTGTGTTTCCTTTGATATAGACTGGGAAAACACATTTACACCACATTGTTCAGTATGGAAATTATACACAGAATTCAGATGTTCCCTAAAACAATAAAAATCCTCATCAAAACGAAGGTGTCTTTTAAGATCCCGTCAGGGGGGGCTGGGGATATAGCTCAGTGGAATAAGCGCTTGCCTAGCAAGCGCAGGGTCCTGAGTTCGATCCCCAGTACCACAAAAAAAAAAAAAAGATCCCGTCAGGGACTCCTTATTGCCCATGATTTTCAAACAATGCATTTAGGTCCCACTTCAGCAAAAGCCTTTGTTCAGACCTTTCAGTGGAACAGGCCCTTTCCATATTTAAAAATGCTTATACAAGTAACATTCCTTTGTAACAAATTCCATGCCCTCCTTTATTTCTGAATATTTTGGTTTGAATTAGAGTATCCCCAGATACTACACTCGCAGACTGAATCTTGAGCTGAAAGTCCTATTTATGTGATAAGGAAGGAGTGTTGAACTTGGTATATTTGTGTCTTTCAATCTTAAGTCTTATATTTCTCGGGATGCTTTTGTATCCTATTTGGTTCAATGTTAGAGGAACTTGAATGGTGTAGAGTTTGATTTGCGGGAAGGTTTAATTGTTTTAATTGCATTATTTCTTGAGCTAATCTCTCTTCCCAGCCGATAATCCAGCAATTCTAATTTGAGTGGCTCTTACATGAACCAAGATAAAGAAAGCATGGTCACAAATTAATTTGTTACTTAGATATTGTGTTGGGTGTCAAGAAGATTCTTTTCTAGGCATATATATCTCTAGACCTGGGAGCAGCTCTATCGAGAGATTGCCTTCTGGCCTAAGTCTTTGAGGCGTGGGTTTTATCCATGTAGGCAAAATGAAGTTGAAAACCCGTTGTTTTTAGTTGCCAGTTGTATGGCTTTGCTGAACATTTTTCTGACGGCTCTCTTTGCAGAGATAGACTTCTGTGCCTCACGAAATCACGGGTGTCAGCACGAATGCGTCAACACCAACCAGTCCTACTCTTGCCGCTGCCTGAAAGGCTTTACGCTCAATCCAGACCAGAAAACCTGCAGAAGTAAGTCACACTAGGCCTTGTTAGCACTGTCGGCCCAGTGCTCCTCTAGTTTTCTTCTCCTTGCGAATCCTAAGCAGTTTATACCTATACTCATTTGTGTTTACTAGTATTATCTTGCTCTTTATTCTGACCTTTGGTTCATTAAAGCCTATTGAGATGTCTTGGTGAGATTGGATAGACTGGGTCTGACCACTGGATTTGTTTAGCAAAATCGGGGTCCAACCTCATGTTCTACTTAGTTGAAATGAGGATTTGCTCTTGATCCTTCTTACCTGCTTGAGAAAGGAAAGGCTGGGCCAGAAGTGAGACATCAAAGGAGCTGGGTTCTTTCAGTCCTACAGGATAAGACCCTTGGTGGCTGCCGGAAGGGGCAGCTGCAGATCTCTCCTCTTTGATAGGAAGGAAGACAAAAAGTAAGACTCAGAAGCATCGGAGCGCTCAAGGGGCACAAGGTATCGAAGGATGGGGAGGGTGCAGAGTGACTCAAGTAAGTGCCTGTCCCTGGCCTTCAAGGGCCATCGACAGCAGCCCAGGGCACGGCCCCTAAGTGGGATGCCTTGAAACCAGCCTTCCTGAGAGACAGCAGACCAGAAGGCCATGAGGGCGGAGGTGCTTGTCTTCTCTCCATGGCCAGATCCATAGCTGCACATGCTTGGTGCGCACAGGTGTTTGCAGAACACATGAATGAATGAATGAATTAGGGAGTCGCTCTAAGATGTATTATCCTGCAAAAATTGCAACTATTATTTGCATTCCTCAGTCTTGTTTGAAAGACGAGCTTTTCAAAGCCTCAAGCTGAGAAGTTCCTTCAGAAATGCAACCCCTTCCCACCATCAGGCCATGCTGATCCGTGCAGAGTTGCTGTGGTCTCCTGACCACGTCACTCACAGAACTCTCTGGAACTTCCATTTGGGGTTGCATTTCCCAATGTGCAGTTTCCCAGACTTCTTCGTGGAGAAGCCAACAGCAGCGTTCCTCGGGGCAGGACCTCGTTTTCCAAGGCTGCACTGTGTACCTCTTCTGCGGATCTTTGTGGGCCGTGTATATAACTGAATCCAGATGAAGCGTATTCTGCTCACAACACACATTAACTTGCGCCCTCGGACTAAACCTTGGATGGTGGCAGATGCTTGCAGAGTCCGTAGTTTGAAACTGAGCCTCTCTTATAAAAGATAATAATCCCCACTGCCCTTCCTGGATACAAAGCCTGGAGACATACAAGCACTAAATGGGAACTTTAACTGAGAGCGTTTGAAACGTGAAAGCAATTAGAACATTTTCCATGAGACCACACATGCTTCCAGCATGGTGGAGGGCCAGCTCTTCTGGCCTGGCCAGGGCCCTCTGGGCTGTTTACACCTTTTTCTAGTGGGTGGATCCAGAGCTCTTATGTGGGGGATAATTCTCTTGTCCATCACATACATTTGTTAGGGTTGCAAGCTTCCTGTGTGTCGCTGAGCGGGTCAGGGGGATAAGCTAGGCAGTGGCCATGGGTGGGGACTTTTCTTGTGGCTCTGAATCTCTTACCAGTTGTCTGAGTGCCTCAGCCTCTGCCACGCCCTCCACACCCTGCCTGGAGAGGCACCCGGAGAAGAGACGCCAAGGAGGGAGGCTGAGAGTGAGCCTGACCGCAGATTGGCCCCCCGGATGGGCCTGTGCGCAGGCTGTGGCCCTGGCCAGAACCCCAGGGCTCGTTCACGTAGTCTCGGTGGTGGAAGCTCTGTTTCCTCCTTAGCCAGGTGCCCTACTTTTTCATCCAGGAAAAATAGAATTTGTTTTAAAAGCCAGTGTCCTCATTAGCCCTTCTCCCACAGTCCCACCTCCTCGTTACATTTTCCATTGTCTTTGTTGAGGGCCCAGCCCTGGACGCCTGAGGTCACCTCTGGGAGCCGCCCTGACTTATGCTTTGCTTGGTCCTCGTGGCAGAGCTGGACCGGAAGTGAATGCGCGTGGTCTCCCTGGAGGGTTATGTGGTGGGGGAAACAAAGAAATTAGGCTTCCAGTCTGAGGTTTATTACTAGGAACCTGAAGTTTCTCATGTGATCTGAGCGTTGTAAATATTTAGCTGTGCGTACAGCTGTTTATATTTAATAGGAGGCCGATGAATATGGGCTATTTTCAAAGGTAATAAGAAATGTATCAAAGGAATTTGATGTCATCCAGTTAAACTGGGTGGGTAGGGGGAAGAACTCTGAAGAAAAACTCTTGGCCAGGATTCACTCTTCTTCGTCTGGGCAGTTCTTCTGGAGACGGCTGCTGTCTTTGACTGAAGACATGAGTTACAGAGGCCTCACTGTGGAGCACAAAACCTAGAGCTGGCCTGGCTGTTTAGGCGGAGCCCTGAGCTGAATCAGATGTGGGTGCAACCCTGGTGTTGGGCTCCAGCACTCCTGATGCTGGTAAACCACGGGGGCTTCCCTTAGCTGACGAAAACACCCTCTAAAAAGCCAGCCCAAGTCCCCAGGTTGGACTGAGCCAGGAGAGGTGGGGTCCAGTCTGGGCAGTGTCACCCATATTGGCTGTGTCTCCTGAACCAGCTGCGTCCTACTCTTCTGGACCTGGATTTCCTAAATTAAGGAATGGGACCTCCTGCCTCTGTGTTCTTTTAATCTGTCCAACTTTTGTGAAACCTACTTGTAGAGCCATTCAGCTGGCATTATAATTCACTGCCTGGGGTCCCTTGACCTCATGGATTGGTAGTCTTACCTTTTCAGTCAGGACTCTTAGGCACTGGCGTTGTAAAGACGGTTTTGTCTTTGTCATCTGATAGTTCAGTCACATAACTCAGGGATCTTGTGTATACTGGGGCTTCTCAGACCCAGGAGTACTACCTTTCAGTCTGTGGGGCTCACATAAGCAGATGTAGGGTGCTGTGTCAGCTAGGGCTTTACAAGGTAGGATGTATAAGAATAGGACTTACAAGGTAGGCTTATAGTGGTCACCTGCAGAGTCAGGGGAGGAAGGATGCAAAAGGGCCTTGTGCATGCTGGGGATCCGAAGGATCCAGTGGGAAGTTGAAGGCCTGGAGGTCACAGGACTATATGTCTTGTGTGAAGAGAGCCAAGAGCTACCACTGGGCCCCTGCATTGACCATAAAGAATGATACTTTTAAAAAAATTTTTACTTTTTGGTAGTAGTAGGGATTAAACCTGAGGCCTGTGTCTTCTAGGCAAGCACTCTACCACGGAGCCACATAAGACGGTTTTGAGGCGATAGATGGGTTTAAATTGATTTAAGTGTATACAGTGTATACATGTATCAAACATGACATGACATCTCACTAACATGCATAATTTTTGCTTTTTATATATCAGTTTCAATAGATTTTAAACTATCAAGAAGAAAAAATAAGAATGGTTTAGAGAAGGGTCGTTTCTGAACTGCCGTTTTCTACATAGCTGAGTGATGGTCTCTAACAATCTGTTTCTCAGCTGAATGAATTTATGTGTATTTCTCTTTTTAAAAGAATCTCAATATTAATTACTTAAGTGGACAAATAAAAATCATTCGTGCTGCTTTGAAGTATGTGTGTTTGTGAGGACAGCGCTGACTTTCTGTTGTGGTGCAGTGACATGGAGTTCACCGTCTTAACTACAGTGGAGAGTGTAGTTGGTGGCTCTGAGGCACAACACGCCCACCTGCATCCCAGAACTTTTTCGTCACCCCAGTTGAAGCTCTCTGTTTGTTAAACATTGTCCCATTTCCCCCTCTCATCCTGTGGCAGCCACCAGTCTACTCTCTGGCTCTGAGAAATGGATTGTTCTAGTGTCTCTTGTGAGTGGAATCCTATGACATTTAGGACCCCATGACAAAGGGGGCCTTTGTCACTGGTTTGTTTCATTTAACACAATGTATTCACAGTTCAGCTAGTTGCAGCAAATGTCAGCCATGTGTCTGCCATGTCCACAGAAACAGAACAGTGCAGTGCAGTTAAATGGGTCTGACACACACAATTTTTCTTTTTTTTACTGGCTGAAGAATACCCTGCTGTATGTATACAGTATGTTTGGTTGATCTGTTCATCCACCAGTGGCCCCTGGGGCTGCTCCCCACTTTCAGCCGTTGTGGATAGTGTTGCTGTGGTCTCGGGTTTATGTACCTGGGAGTGGAATTCCTGGGTCCTGTGGTTAATTTGGTATTTCACTTTGGCAGCTGTCTTCTTCAGTGGCTTTTGAAGACAGAATTTACTGAATGGAAGGAATTTCCCCTTTCCCTGGACCCCAGGAAGCCCCAGAAAGCTAGTAATGCAGCCCCAGAAGCTTGGAAATGTTTCTTGGGCTTGATTACGCAGTGCTGGGGCTCGGACAGCATAGGTAGGGTTAACAGCGACTGCAGTGACAACGAATGCTGTGTGGCAGAGGACAGAAGGGCTGACTCTGCCTCCTGAGCCTGCCCCGGGGGGATACCCCAGTGTGTCAGACATTAGGGGACACTGCGACTTGGAGAGTGAAAGACAGGACTGCCAGGAGCAGTATTTCAACCTCCGCACCTCAGTCCCCATGAAGACAGGCTTTAGTGTTACTAAGCAGACATGTCACTGCTCTTACTTAGTTGTTAAACTTGGGCTTGTTTTTCATAAAATAATTTAGTAAGTTCAAATATTTAGAAGTTCTGTTACTTATTTACACTCACTCCACTATGTATTTTTATATGGGGCCCTTCCTGTGTTCTCACTGTGGCCTATGGCAGACCAAAGGGTTGGACATCCCTGGGTCATGAAGTGATTCCCCCAGACCCTGTCCCATGTGGCCCTACACTGTGAGCCCCTTCTGCCCTGTGTCTGCCTGTCTGTCTGTGGCCCGTGTGTGGTTGCTAGCTTCATTTCTCTCTGTGGAGGCTCTTTGCTGGTTTCCTGGCACATGGTGATGTCCTAGCACAAGTGAACCTGTTAAGGGGTCCTAACAATATGTCACCCCTCCTCATGCTGAAGGAATGGGTTACAGAGAGAGTGTCAGGGCTGCAGGCCACAGCCAGGTGACCTTTCTTTCAGGCCAGCCCTTGTGTGCCACAGCTTGTCTTTGTGTGCTACATCTGCTGCTTTAGGGGCCCTTGATAAGCTTTTCTATATGGCTTTCTGGCAAGAACTAGGACATATTTCACTGTCAGGCCAGTCCATGAGGAAGGAGAATGTGGTCACAGGGTTGACTGGCTTGGGCTAGCCACAATTCCTGGCCCGGGGGCCACAGGGCAACAGTTATTGGCTGGACAACCACAGTGTCTGCCGCTTCCTCAGAAAAAGAACAGTGCAGTGCAGTTAAGCTGGTCTGGCCCAGACAGTGAGGTCAGTGTGACCTTTCCCCCAACGTCACTCTCACAAAGGCCCTCTGGTAGCTCTGTTCAGTTTCCCGTCCAGTCCTCTGCCTCCCCTGTGACTGGCAGTCGTTTTAGCATCTTCTACCAGGAAATAAGTCGTTGGTTGCGAGCTGGTCAGGAGGCAGCTTCTGTCTACCAGTGGAAGCATGCTTTGGATGGGGGTGACCTTCACATGGGACAGAACTACAGCAACCTGGGGCATCGGCCTCTATTTCACAATACGGCTGCTGTCATGGTCTGAGCAAAGCCAAACCAAACCCTTGGACCCTTCCTGTAACTGACATTTCCAGACTCCACTGAATGGGCAGGTAGTTTGCAAGATCAGCTTTGGACTGTTCTGCCTCGCACTGTTGCATGTCAGAGTCAGATGTCACTGTAGACAGAAGCTGCCCACATGCTTTGAGCACCAGCGATCAGGTTTGCAGGAAGAAGAGGCTGGATTTTCTTAGCTTCTCCATGTCTTTTGAAAGGGGATGGGCTGGGAAGTGTGGCCCTCATCCCAACTCTCAGCTCTTAGCAGTCAGCTTGTTCATCTCAGCTCAGCTGCGGGCCTCGACTGGGCCTTTGGCCAGCAGAGGGGAAGGAAAGCAGTGGCAGGGAACAGGGAGCGCACGTCGGGTCCAGACTCTCCCCTGCACAAGCCTCCAGAAGCAGGCCCTGCGTCTGTGTCCTGCCAAGTACCTTGTTTGCTGAGTGTTCATTGAGTTCGGTGTCTTTCCCTCTCCACTGCAGATTCTCTTCGAGGCCTCTCCACCTCCGCAGATGCTCCTTGGCCTGGCGACCCGCTTACAGCCTTCTTAGCTCCATCATGCGGCTTGCAAGGCCCCGTGCAACCTTTCCTGCCCAGCCTCACCTGTCCTCTCACGCCAGCCTTGATCTGCTCCTCTGCCTCCCAAATGTGCCCGCCTTTACCGCCAGGCTTGTGCTGGGCCCACGTCCTTACTCTCCGCTCCCTTGGTCCCCTTTACCTGTCTAGCTCTTCTCTTCCAAAGGCCTCTGTGGCTGGACATCACCTCTTTGGGGAAGACACCTGGTCTCTGGACTCAGCAGGGCCTCCTCTGTGTTGCCTGGTGACCTGGTTCCCTTGTCTCCTCTCCACGGGGCACAGACCTTATCCCATCCCATGCATCTACCTGTAGGCCTGGCCCTGGTTGGCGAAGGAATGAGCGATCAGTTCCTGGGTCACCTTGGTAGGGGGCTGCAGCAGCAGATGTCTGCCTGGGGCCCTGAGAAGCCTGAGTCTGAAGGAACCTCTGTTCTTTCTCCCCACAGGAATCAACTACTGTGCGCTGAACAAACCGGGCTGTGAGCATGAATGTGTCAACACAGAGGAGAGCTACTACTGCCGCTGCCGCCGGGGCTACACTCTGGACCCCAATGGCAGGACCTGCAGCCGTGAGTGCGCCCCAAGGGTGTGGAGGTGGATGGACACGGCTCACCGATAGGCCATTCTGGAACTCCCAGGTTTCCTGCGGGTCTGCCTCTGTTTCAGCACCCATCAAACAGGACGGTTAGGTCTACCTGCTTCATGGGTTAGGTTGTGAGGATTAAAGAAATCCATGCATCTAAAATGGTCACACAGTATCATTAGTCACGGCCCTCAGTAAATATTAGCATTATTAATCTTAGCTGTGAGAAGAAGGAACCAAGTCAGGTGGGCCTGAATCCAAGTCTAAACTTTGCCGCATTCTGCTCAAGTGACCTTGGGCAAGTTATTTAACTTCTTTAAGCTTTGATTTCCTATTTTAAAAAGTGAAGGTAATATTAATCCTGGTTCTCCAGGGTAGTTATAAGAAGTAATTGGGACCATTCCAACCCCTGAGCCTCACGCCTGGTGCAAGGTGAACATCCCACCAAGGATAATGGCTCACACATGGGGCCGATGAGAGTGACCAGGGTCTAGGTTCAGGTTGGGACAAGAGGTCGGAAGAGCTGGATCTTAGGAGCAGCAGACCCCGGGCTGGTCTGAGGACAGAACTGAGAAACGGGGTTTTGTGAAGCCTTTTTTCTCTCATATCCTTGTGTCAGAGCCCACAGAGCCCATCCGTGATGTAAACACATGGGAACTCGCAGGGCTTGCCAGCTGGCTGGTCCCGTTGTGTCTTATGAGACACAGGCTCCACAGCCCAGGCCAGCAGGGTGGGAGCGCACAGACGCTGTGCTGGCTCCCTGCGACTGTGTTACTCTGGGCGCTGGGGCTGGGTGACATGGCCCACGGAAAAGAGGCCCTTTGTATGGCTTCCTGCTAGCAAGTGCACATCTGCTCCAACGCTGGAGACAGAGGTGGGTTGAGGAGAACGGTGCGGCTGCTGAGCCTTCGGACACTACGTTGCCAGGGGAGGGGGTCAGTTTTGCAGCTGGAGCATGAGGTCCAGCCCTTTCCTCAGGAAAACCCGTTCCCCTTCAGCCTGTAGAGGGAACACAGAGCGGTCTCCAAGGCCAGGGGCTTTTGGATGAGGAAGCTGGTGAAACATCCGGGCTCTGCTGTGCATTAGCCACTGGGGAGCAGGGGGTCTTATACTCAGCAAAGAGAGAGGTCTGATCCTGACAAATCCCGGCTAACCCTGCCTTTTTCCAGGAATGTGGTGTATGCCAGCCACTGGGCCTGGAAAGTTTCCTGGGACAGGCTAGGCATGACTTGGCTGGGCTACCTAGGCCATTAGGGGCCAGGGTCTGCCTGCTTCTCTCCCAGCATGGGGGTGTGGAGGGGCTCAGGGGCTGGACTGGAAGACATGGTGACCCTCCACTTTCTCTGGGATCTGGTCAGCTGTGAGAAAGTGTAACCCAAGCCACTTCCATCTAGAAGTCCCCAGAGAAAGCTGAGGTTTCCTGCTCCAGGGCACAATGACAGCAAAGCCTTAGGAGGCACTGAGTCTGTGCAGGAGCTGTGGTGAGCACTTTCCATGACTAACTCTCCTCATCCTCTCTGTAGGCCTGTGAGCCCCCTAAATTCTTATCCGTTTTCAAGAAGGGAAAACAAGAAAATTGTCACTTTCCTGGTAAACATTCAGGATGTGAACAGAGGCACGAGGCTCCTGAGGTTCTGCAGGTGTTTGCAGTCGGTTGCTCTATGAGAGAATCTTCTAGAAGGACTGGTCCCAGGCCCCACAGGAGTGAAGCGCTAACTTGCTGGCCCTTGACAAGGCTTTCAGTGTCTTTTCAGTCTCTGGGGTGCACTTTCTCCATCCAGGAGGTCTGAGGCCTCCTCTGGGCTGTCTGTGGGAGCCGTTGGCCACAGCTGTGTGTTCACTGGCCTTTTTCCTCACGGCCCAGGGCCCAGCTGTAAGGAATTTGGGTGCCAAGATGGGCCACACAGGTCGGCCCGGGCTTTGGTTTGTTTTCTGAATCTGGGTGTCCCGATTAGGAGGATTAAAGAGAAATCACATTCTTAAATTTTCAAATAGAAATGAAAATATACAATGAATCCTTACTCAGCACCACTTGCTCATAAACCCTAAGCGCTCATGAAGTGGTTGCCACGTGCCAGCTGATGTTCTGAAGGCTTGCTTTCCATGTGTTCCTGCCTCTGACTCTCACGACACTCCTATCAATAAGTGGCCACCAGCATCATCTCCCTCACTCAAGTCAGGAGATAACAAGAAGGCCACAGAGAGGCCGAGTGACTGCCAGCATCCACAGCTGGCACGTGGTAGACATGGGACTTAGACCAGGCACCGCTATCCTTAAGCACCACACTCTGTGATATGCAAATCACACCTGCTCTCGACATCTCTTGATGCGTAGAGAGCAGATGCTGCATGCAGGGCCCTGACCTGGGGTTCAAAGTGGTGGGAAGAGAAATAAGCCAGCCAAGTTTCACCTTCCAGTGCCCTTGGCTGGGAGGGCATTGCCCCCTCGTCCCTTGGATTTACACATGTGACCTATGCAGGGGTGGACCACTGCGCGCAAGACCATGGCTGTGAGCAGCTGTGCCTGAACACAGAGGAGTCCTTCGTCTGTCAGTGCTCAGAAGGCTTCCTCATCAATGAGGACCTCAAGACCTGTTCCAGTGAGTCCCCTCCGCACCTGTCTGGTAGAGATGGGCTGGTGACAGGGGTGGGACATGCAGCCCCTGCTGAGTGGCAGCTCAGGCCTGGTGCCCCCTTCCTCTGCTCCAGGGAGACGTGGGCACTATACCCAGGGACCGTGTGCTCTCGGGGGCGGGGAGCATGACAGCTGTGTTCTCGCCATCCTCTCCTCCTGGGCCTCACTGCCCAGGCCCCGGGGGCCTCACCTGGGTCTTGGCTCTGCAGGGGTGGATTACTGCCTGCTGAGCGACCCTGGGTGTGAATACACCTGTGTCAACACGGAGAGATCCTTCGTCTGCCAGTGCCCCGAGGGCCATGTGCTCCACAGCGATGGGAAGACCTGTGCAAGTGAGTCCCCTCGTGTTCGAGGTCCTGGGACAAGCAGGGCGTGGCTTGGGTGTTCACTGGGTGCAGGTGTGGCTCTGTTGTCAACAGGGACCTGTTTGTGCCTGGTGTCCTGTCTGTGCTAGGCCGGCCCGTGGGGACACGTGTGACTCTGTCTCTTAGCTGTTTGAGCCCCGACAGCTGCTTTCCTTCTGCCTCCAAGCTTTCCCCTCACTTCCAGAAATGGCCTTGGCTGTTTCCACAGAGGAACTGGACAGAGCTCTCGGTCTTACCACGCTGCCCTGCTTCCAGTGTGGCTTGTCCCCACCGGAGGTCCTGTTCCAGTTCACTTTCTCATTATGGTGGCTCTGAGAGAAAAGCCCTGCAGAGGCGATGAGGCCTTGCGGGAGGAGAGCCTTTCTCAGGGGAGTGGGTTAATTCTCGGGGGAGGGTAGGTGATGGAGAGAGCAGGTTGTTGGAAGGCTGAACCTGTCCCCTCTGTCCCTTCCCCTCCCATGCTTTCTCACTGCACTTTTCCACAACAAGACAAAGGCAAACGGGGCCCCTATCTGGTGCTGCTCTGTGGCCTACCAGCCTCTAAAACTGGGGCTTCCTGAACCTGTGTTCTGAGCCAGCCAAATTGCCCTATTCAGTTGGTTGGTTAGTTTCAAACAGGGTCTCATTATGTAGTTCAAACTGGCCTCGAACTCACCGTGTAGCCCAGGCCAGCCTTGAACTTTTGGCCATCCTCCTGCCTCAGCCTCCTGAGTGCTGGGATTACAGGTGTGTGCCACCACACCCAGCTGGTGTTGTTATGTAGTGACAAGAAAAGCACAAAGACACTCTCTCTGCTCCACCCTCTGCCAGCCAGCAGCCCGCTCATGAATAGTAATGTGCCTGCTTGCTGACGCCCACTGACTGCATGCTGGGCATTGTGCTCAGCACCAGTGCTGGCACAAAGGAGAGAGTGCAGCCCTGATTAGGAGACTGAGGTCACCTGCTATCAAGTGAGGGTTCTCACTGTGTGACTGCAGTCCTTCGGGCGGTCCTACCCGCTCCCTGGCCCCTGCCGTCTGTCTCAGCACATCCCAGTTTGGCAGTGATACTGCCTGGTGTGTTTCCATACAGCTGAGCCTGACTCCTGTCTCCACTAAAACAGACAGACAGAAGGTCCCACACCCCTTTGTCCTTCACTCAAGAGTGCTGCCCCATTTGCTGGCCTGCCTGCCTGTTTCCAAGCAGCCCAAGGGAGGCTGAGGTGGGAGGGCTGTCGCAGGTTGGAAGCCAACCTGGGCTACATAGTGAATTCAAGGCCCGCTTGAAATGCACAGTGAGACTGTGTCTCAAAAAAAGTAAAAGGTATATTTCTTTCTTTTTTTTTTTTTTTGTGGTACCGGGGATCGAACTCAGGACCTTGCACTTGCCAGGCAAGCGCTTATTCAACTGAGCTATATCCCCAGGCCCTAGTAAAAGGTAAAGAATGGAGAAATAGTTGCCTTGTGAGAAGGGACTGGGAATGGAGGGGAAGGACCCAATGTCACCTTCCCTGTCCTGCTGGTCTTCCCCATTACAGGGCCCAGTTCCTTGGCCACTGACACAGCGGTGGCCACAGGTCCCTCCGTCCACCTGGAGTACTGTGCGTGCACAGGGGCGGATGAGTGACAGTCCCACAGGGTGCGTCTGTGCCATGGTGCCACCTGAGAGAAAATGCTTCCCAGGCAGGGCGAGGTGCTTGGGTCCCCTGGCTCAGCAGTATTATAGCTCGGGGTGGCTCCCTGCCCAGCTGCCTCCCAGGCTGCAGCCACACCCTGGGCACTGAGGGTGAGAAGAGGGTGGGTGTGCCAGGGAGCTTGTGCCCACTCGCCTGCCTGCCGAAGCAGATGCAGGACTTGAGGGCTTCGTTCTCCATCATCTCTGACGATTCCTGCCTTTCCTCTGTCTTCTCTTTTGCTGTGAAAATCAGAAACAAATGAGACGGTTGTAGGACTTCTAGCATCCTTACAGAGCTCTCCAGGCACACAGGGCCCCTTCCTTCAATTCCTGCTCCCACCACCTGAGCGACGCCTTCCTCCCTTTGAAATTCTGCCTACTTTCTCATTTAAAGCGTGTTTGTTGCCAGTGGCACAGTGATGTCATCCATATGAGTGAAGGTCCCACAGTGCAATTAGAAGTGAATTTGGATGTTTCTCTATGGTCGGGTTGATATGAGAACTGGGGAGATAATCAGTCAGGTTAGAATTACACTTGGGAACGGGACATGAAAGCCGTTTCCCTGCCGGGACTCGTCCCCTAATTGAAGACTTTCTGTCTGCTCTGGGATGATTCAGTCTCACGGCATGGTTCCATAATAGTGGGCTCTGTTTTCAGTGTGGCCACAGCTAACTAGGGTTGGGATGTAGGTTCCCCAGCTGTAGGCCAGATGACATGGAGCCGGCTGACATGACTGTCATAAGAATGTCCTTGGCCTTTATAAAAGCAGCCTCCACTTTGATCTGTGACAGCAGTGGTCTGAAGAGATCTTCACTCACCTTCTGGGACGTTCTCTGAAGGACAGAGCTGAGACCCCTGGTCCTGAGGCCATGGAGTGAAGCAGATACTGTGATCTTGATGCCGTTGAGGCACCTGGGACTCTCTGGGCTCTAGAGTGAAGCCTGGTCTCCCTTCCTCCTTCCCCCTGCAGGCTGTAGTTACATAGCTGGGGGAGAGGGATCCCTGGAGAGAGCAATGGGCGGTCTTTCTTACCAGCTGCAGCAGATGGAGAGCTTCTCTCCTCACACTAGAAGTTTCCTTGAGGTGAGACGGACCTTGCACAAAAGCTTCCCAGTCCACTGGTCTGTCAGCTCCTGGAGGTCAGAGGTCAGAGGCTGGGTCTCATCTAGAGCCAGAGTCCCAGAGCCTGGCCCACTCGAGAGGCTTCATAGAGGGAGATGAGTAGAAGAGGAAATGGATAGAGACCATTTTGATCCTATGGCTCTGGTACAGGGTCCACTCCTTGCTCTCTAATCTCCAGTGGCTCCCTATGACCTCCCAGAATCCTTTTCACTCACACTTCTCACTTTGGCAATTTGGGAGAAGTCCTTCCTCCTCCCGCTTCTCTTCAGCAAAGTCCTGGGTCTTCCCTGAAGCTTTTTGTGCTCCAGCCATAGTGGGGAAGCCTCTATTCTCTGAGCAGGCCCTGCACCTTCAGCCTGTCCTGTGTCCTAGGACAGCCTCTCTACCGCTGCTGGCTGCAGAAACTCAGCCCCTCTCCAGTGTTGCTCCAGTAGGGAACTTCTTCCCTCCCCACCTGCTGGGTAGCAGTATCCTCCTCCTGCTCCAGGCTCACCTGGCACCTCTGCCTGCTGTCCAACCTGGCCTCACCTTGTGGCTCTCTGCACAGATATGAGACATGGCATTGCAAGAATATAAAGAATATGAAAATAAGCGCTCAAAGACCAGATGTAAACCTAGGGGTTCTTCCATGGGCAAGGAACTTTGCTTTCTTCGGGTCCAGTTGCTCATCTGCAAACTGGGAATGGTCATTCCTGCCTATCTCTCAGGGTCCCTGTGTGGCACAGGGAGAGACATCCATCACAGCTTTATGTACCTGTAATGTTAACTCTTGTTAGGGTCTCATTATGGTCTTGCCTCCCTACCCTCACTCTACCACATGGAGGAGCAGCCTAAGGGAGCTCCCTGCCTTGGTGCCTGGAGACCCATGTCCCAGGGCCGGCACTTTTGTCCTTGGAGGAGCCCCAGTGTTATGCCTTGTGTTTAGATGTTCCCCCAAAGCCTCATGTGGTCATAGGTTGGGCTTTTTCAGAGTGGCCGGATCTAGAATGCATGATGCTGGAATTGATTCATGGTGCAATGCTAGGTTCAAGGGCATTAGGATTAAGGGTGTGAATGCTACCTTCTCTAAATAGCCTGGATAGGATATAAGGGACAGAAAGAGCTGTGGTTGTCATTTGCTGTTTTGCTACCTTTTTTCTCTGCTCTGCCTTTCTGCCATGCTACCCTGCCTTAGAGCCAGCCAATTATGGACTGAAATCTCTACAAACTCTGAGCTAAACTAACATTTCCCTTTTAGATTTGAGTGTTAGGTATTTTATCTCAGCATTGAGAAAAGTAACCAAGAGAGAATTTGGTACCAAGAGTGGGGTCATTGCTGTGACTGTACCTGACCATGTGGTTCAGGAGATTTGGGGACTGGCTTTGGTGAGAGTTTGGAAAGTTTTGGAGATGTTGACTGAAAAAGTAGAGCTGGAACACCTGATGCTGTACTTGACAGGAGATTCTGGTTAGAGCTCAGAAGACCAGATGCTGATAGAAATTTTGCCAGCAAAGGCCAGCTCAGGAGATTTCTGCTGGGAAGAAGGACTACATTGGCTGCTGGACTCCAGATGATGTGTATTTTGCCTTGGCAGAAAGTTTGTCTGCATTTTGCTCCCGTTCAGAGACTTTACTTGAGACTGAGATTAAGGGCAGCAGACTAATTAATTTGCCAGAAGAACTTTCAAGGCAGTCTAATGTTGAGGTAGTGGCATGGCTACTGTTGGGTCTTTTAGCCAGATTTATATTGAGAATCAAGAGGAAAGAGCCCAGTAGAATGATTACAAACATTTTGAGTTTGGCCAAAAAGGATGCTCCAGTAAAGTTGAGCATCCTTTGAGTACCTACAAAGATGGAACAGAGGAGAAATTGGTCACTGAGAGACTAGCAAGGAAAAGCCAAGTATCTCAGAAGAGAACAACAGAAAAGATGGCCTGAGGACATCACAAGAACCAGCAGGACTCCAGCCTTTGCAGCCTCAGAGCTGCAAAGGTGAAAGAATTTGCTTTGAGAAGATAGCCCCAGAACACCATGTTCCAGAATGGTGGTGGTCTACAGAATTTGTTCCTTGAGACTGAGTTCAGAGTGCTCAGTGGTCCAGGTATTTAACCCCTACAGCCAAAAGAGAAGGAAGCCTGGCTACTACTCCAGCTGGTGGCAGACTTTAGCATTGTCCATGTAGTGCTGGTTTTAGGTGCATGTGGAATACAAGAGTTGTGGGATCAGGAAGGCTTCCATCCAGATCTCAAAAGAAGGCCTGGGAGGCCAGTTAGTATGCTCCTGAGAGGGCAATGTGTGAAACTGAGTGTGAAGCCAAAGATGCAATGGAGACCCCCAAAATTTTGGAGAAGCCAGGAATGTAGATTGTCTGAGGAAAAATGCAAGGAAGAAGCAGAGCCGGCCCGAGAGAGAAGCCATGGAGGCTGCAACCACTGGAAGTGCCATAGTGGTCGAGCCACCCAACCCCTTTGGAGTTCACAACTTGCCACAGATTGCCAGGGATACTGAAAGTGGAACTGTGGGATTTAGTGTTTGCTCTGCTGAACTTTGGTCTTGCTTTGTTCCCAATCCTTGCTATCCCCATTTGTAATTTTTGGAATAGAAAAGTGTATCATATGCCATTGAATGTTGGAAGTGTTTAACTTCCTTTTCATTTGCACAGTGGCTCGCAGCTAAGAGTTTGCCTTAAATCTCAGTGGAGACTTTGGCCTTGGACTTTTTAGCAATGCTGAAACTGTTAAGACTTTGGCAACTCTTGGAGCTGGACCAAATGCCTTTTGCATAAAGGGATATGCACGAATCTTTGAGGGGCCAGGGGAAAAATGTTATGGCTTGTGTTTAAATGTCCTCCCAAAGCCTGATGCAGTCATAGCTGGGGCATTTTCGAGGTGGCTGGATCTAGAGTGTGTGATGCTGGGATCGATTCATGGTGCAATGCTAGTTCAAGGGCACTAGGGTTAAGGGTGTGAGTGCTACCTGCACTAAGTAGCCTGGATAGGATGTAAGGGACAGAAAGAGCTGTGGTCGTGCCTTGCTGTTTTGCTACCTTTTGCCTGCCATGAGCTGTTTCTCCTCTGCTCTGCCTTTCTGCCATGCCACCCTGCCTTAGAGCCAGCCAAGTATGGACTGAAATCTCTACAAACTCTGAGCTAAACTAACCTTTCCCTTTTATTTATTTTTTATTTTTTAACCTTTCCATTTTAAATTTGAGTGTTGGGTGTTTTATCTCAACACTGAGAGAAAACTAACTAAGATGCTTAGGGACACACCACCTGGAAGGGGACAGACCCAGGAGCCCAAGGGCTGACCTAGGGGAGATCCCCCTTCTTCCAGGGCAGGGAGGACACTGTCAGGGCTGTGTCACAAACCTTAGTACTAAACCTGGAATCCAGTTGGCCATACTCCCAGTACAGCTACCACAGGCTGATCAATCTGCGAAGGCCTGTTCAGGCTTGAGGCCCCTGACTTGGCATCCCAGGCTGAAGCCTCCCTGAGCAAGCTTGGCAGAGTGTTTTGGTCTGCTTGGGCTGCCATGACAAAATACCATCGATGGGATGTTGTTTTATAACCGCAGAAATCTGTTTCTCAGCCCTGGGGGCTGGAAGTTTGAGATCAGGTGCCAGATCAGGATGTCAGGTTCTGGTGAGGCCTTTGCTCCTGGCTTACAGAGAGCCAACATCTCTGACTGTGTCCTCATGCAGCAAGGAAGAGAGAGTGAGTGAGCAAGAGCACATGGGACAGAGCACGAGCCCCCAGGTCTCTTATAAGGGCGCTAGTCCTGCTGGATCGGGCCCCTCCCTCATGACCTCATCTGAACCTAATTACCACCACATACCATGATACCATATATAGGGGTTAGGGCATCAGTTAGGAATTTGGGGCCTGAGGGACATGGCTCAGTAACAGCAGGCACGGGAAGAGAAGACCACTTGTGGGACAGAAGGAGCAGTAGAAAGCTTCCTTTGTTTCTGTGCAAGGGAGAGAGGAGAAGAATATCCCCCAGCTGCCCTGCAGGTCAGTGGCAAAGCCAGGAGTACAACCCAGGTCTCTGGCTTCGGATCTCTTGCTCAGTGCAAGATGCCCTCAAAAAAGTACATCTCAGCTCAGCTGCTGCTTGGTTTGTGAGAAAAAGCTCAGACACAAGAGCAGAGGACCAGCCGCTCCCAGCCGTTTGATAGTTAAAGAAAAAGCCAGGACACCATCTCATGCTGTGTGCCAGCCTTTGGTTACCTTCTCGCTGGTCAGGATGGCTTTAGTAATGCACATGTAGTAGATCCGGGCTGACTGTCGTTGCCACAGAGCTGGTGCTCCACTACTGCTGCCCCACAGACATGTACACTTGCCAGATGTGTGATCCAGATGTGGGAGGCACAGCCTGTGTCAGATGCAGGGACCCCAAAACCTGGGCTATGTCCTGAAACTTCTAATCATCCCAACCACGAATTGCAGAGCCAGCTCATGAGTGTTTAATTAAATTCAGGAAAGGATGAGAATCCGTTCTGTGAGTGGAGTTTGCTTTCTCCCCGCCTCCTGAGACTTTTCCCAGGCCTCAGGTGGGCCACTGTGACCATGGTTCCTAACGCAGACTGTCACGCTGGGGATTGGAGTCTCTGTGCTTCCTTAAGCTCTGGGGTTGTTCCGTATTCTCTGGGCACCTCGGTGTGCTTGGCCCCAGGGGCCCTGAGGTTACAGGATCACACGATTTCAGTGTCTGCACAGATGAACTCTAAATTTCTCCAAGAAGCAGGGTGTTAAAGGTGTAGTGTCCGCTCTGTCCACAACAGCATGTGTATGTGGGGGGTTCCCTATCCTAGAGAGATGTTTAGTCTGACACTAGGGTCTGAGTGCGGGAATCAATCCAGAGCTGGAGCGGAAGAGCATCCCAGGCCTGGGAACTGACACAGATAGGCCCAGGGTCCAGGCAGCAGCCGCAGGGAGCTGGGCCTTCTGAGTCCTGAACCTGAGTATTGGCAGCAAGCGGGAACCTGGGGGAGCAAGAAGGCCATGTTGCCCACCTCCTGAGAGCTACAGCAAACTTTCCGGAGACCACTCCTACCCCCAACAAGCTTTTAGGAAGCACCTGCCAGGTTTTTCAAGCAGACATGATGGGCCAGGATTTTCTGGGATGTGTGCAGCCAGGCCAGGAAACACGGAGAGGACAGGTTCAGGATGGAGTCTCACCTCTGCCCCAAGACAGCCAAGACACGTCATGTCTGTGGATCATTAAGGGACCTTGAGAAAGTCATTTCTCCTCCCTGAGAAGAGGTGGGACTAGGGCGTCTCTGAGGTATTTTTCTAGCCCCCCAGTACAATTGTACCTGGCACAGGGTAAGTGCTCCGTAAAATGTGCTGCCCGAGTCACCCCTCACTGGGGTGTCCCCCATCGTCTCCCAAGCTGGAGGTCCCTGTGAAGAGCGTCAGGGATGGGGCCATCATCACCTGCCAGGAAACCGCTGGAGCTCTTCCCACCAGGGAGTGTATTTGGCCCTGGGGAGAAGCTATCTCCAGCTTGATTTCCAGATGTGGTTGGTTGAAGGAACTAGAGCCAGCAGTCAGGAAGTTGTCCCAAGGCAATTCTGTCACTTGCCATATGATTCTTTGAATGTATAAGTGACCCCACACACCCCCACCAGGCAGAAAGCATGTGCTTTGTAGAATAAATGTGAGCAGTGGGTTCTATTCCACAGGGCTGGTGTGTGGGAGAGTGAGGCGTGCAGGTGACTGCAAGCATCCAACCAGAAACATCCTCACAAGGCCCTATAATGGGGCCTTGATTGCCCTGGATTCTGGGTAGAAAACTGAAGAACTGTTTCTTTGGCCTGGCTAGCGCTTGGCAGGGTGCTGTTACCTGCCAGGCGCTACCATGGTGCTGGGGATGGGAGAGAAGCAGCCTCTTGGCCTTCATAGTTCACGTGCTCACAGCCCTGCAGGAAGGGGACACAACAGTGAGTACTCAAGTATAGCCTGATGCTACATAAAGGCCGGGAACTTGGTGCTTGGAGACCCAGCTGGGAGGTCAGAGAGGACTTCCTGAGTGGCGAGGGGGGGAGAGGTAAGGGGTACTATGGGACGCATGGGTGGAAGAGGGGAGGCTTCCAAGGAGCAGGGACATGCAAAGCCCTAGAGCCTGGAGAGCAGAGGAGATGAGACTGAGGGCAGCTGCCATGAGCCTTGGAAGATTTCCGGACTCTTGAAGGGTTGCAGGCAGAGGAAAGAGTCATGAATGCAGATTTCCTTTATGCAGAGAGGCCTGTGGCCTCTGGAGGGAGGACTGACCAGAGTGGCCCAGAGTGAGATGTGGAGCCTGGGTGACGGTCGATGCGGCAACTCGCAAGAAAGATGAGAGAGTGAAAACAAAAAAAGAAGAGGGTGTCTGGTTGGTGATGTCAGAGGTGGAAACCCAGGGGGCCTTGGGAAGGAGGGTCTCTGTGCGAGCGGCCTCTCCATCGCCGTGACAAAATGAGATAAACATCTTAAAAGGAGGAAACTTTTATGTTTCTTTTGGCTCACAGTTCCCAGGGCTTCAGACCATGGCTGGTTGGCGTGTTGTTTTGGGGCCTGCTGGGAGGCTAAACACCATGGTGGCAGTGTGTGGCAGAAGAGAGGTGCTGCTCTCGTGGTAGCCGGAAGCCAAGAGAAAGAGAGGAACGGGCAGGGTCCTAACATGCCCTTCCAGGGCACATCCCCAATGACCTGCTTCCTCCAGGTGACCTCAATTCCTGATTTCTTCCACTGAGCACCAAGCCTTCAACACCTTTAAGACCTAAACCATGACAGCCTGTGAATATAAGGTCTGGGTCCACTGCCAACATCTCACCCCCTGTGGTTCTGTGGGATCAAGGGTGGGCCTTTAAAAAGCTGAGCCAGGACAGAGACTGACACTGTCAGTGGGGAAAGAGGTTGAAATAAGCTTGTCCTAGTCACTGGGACAGAATACCCGACACCACAGCTTCAAGGGGGGCAAGTTAATTTTGGCTCAACTCTTCAGCCAAGGCAGGAAGGAAGGTGCGGTGGAAGGGTCTGGGGGAGGAGAGCTGCTCACTTCATGGTGGCCAGGAAGGAGAGAAGGGAGGAGTGGGGAGGGAGAGATAGTCTTGTGGGTCATGCCCTGCCCCCAGGAGCCATCTCTGCCTCCAACCAGGCCCCTGCCTCCTAACAGCCAAGTCAGCTGCAGGGCCCCCATAATTCAGTCAACTTTCAAAAGTCCCACTATGAGAGCATGAGACTCTAAGAAGATATCTGGAAACACCATAACAAAACTCTCTGGGGGAAGCCTTAGAGCTACTTAGCAGCTTTTGAACATTCAGACCCTTTAAGCATTTCTACCTCAGGATGTGTAGTTTTCAGCTACATTTTCACATTGTATGCACAAAAATATCTGTCACCATGATGATTTTTTCTTACAAAAAAGAGACCAGGAACCACCTAAGTGCCCATCAAACATGAGACTGGTCAAATTGCTGTGCAGCCTTTAAAAATGATGACTGCTATAGTTAACACCTGGGTGTCCCTGAAGCCTCATGTGCTTATAGGTGGAGCTTTTGGGAAGTGATTGGGCTGTGGGGTGTGATACTCACCTGTGGGCGAATCCACTGAGGGGTTTATAGCTAAATGTTATGTTGGGAGGTAGAGCCTGGATGGAGGAGGGGGTCACCGTGGGCCTGGCCTGAAAGGGTCTGTCTGTCTGTCTGTCTCTCCCCCTCTGCTCCCTTGATACCCCTCCACTTCCCTCTGCCGTCCCACGAGCTGCTTCTCCTCTGCCATGCCGCCTGCCTTGGAACCAGACCACTATGGACTGAAACCTCTACAAACTGTGAGCCAAAATAAACCTTCCCTCTCTAGAGTTGTGGGTTGGGTACTGGTTTCTTGCGACTAGAAATGAAAATAATGGTGTTGGATATCAAAGGTAAGAGGCTTACTTTTAACTGTACGCCCTTTGTTTCCCTTAAGAATATTTTTTTCTGACACTGGGAATCAAGCCTGGGGCCTTCTTACTGAGTTGTATCCCCAGCCCTTTTTTCCTTTTTATTTTGAGACAGCTTCTGGCTAAATTGCCCAGGCTAGACTCCTTGAGATCCTCCTGC
The DNA here is from genome assembly GCA_004027595.1 of Dinomys branickii. Classification (NCBI taxonomy): domain Eukaryota; kingdom Metazoa; phylum Chordata; class Mammalia; order Rodentia; family Dinomyidae; genus Dinomys; species Dinomys branickii. The sequence continues at coordinate 22,175 of PVLD010007982.1, forward strand.
CTGAACCAGAAAGCTGGAACTCCAAGCATGCTGGGTGTGGTACACGCCTGGAATTCCAGCACTCAAGAGACTGAGGCAAGAGGATCACAGCGAGTGCGGGCCAGCCTGGGCTAAGCAGTGAGTTAAAGGCCAGCCTCAACTGCATAGTGATTTCCTTGCTTCAAAAGACCAAAAGAAAAAAAACCTGCTAAGTTTGGGGGATAATTTCTCACTTGGCACTAGAAGGGGTCTGTGTAATACAATGGTTAGTTTATTAAGCCTTTCCCTGCTTTCTTAGGTGAATAAAGGCAAATACAAATACATATTTTTAACTTTCCGGGACCGGGGATCGAACTCAGGGCCTTAAGTGCTTAGCGGCAAGCACTTACCCCACTGAGCTGTACCTCCAGCCCTATTTTAACTTTCTTAGACCATAAAAAGTACTGTACTCCATCCCCCATTCTGTGCTTTTTTTTTTTTTACCCAATATATTTCCTAGAGATCTTTCAATATCCTCTTTCTCTTTAGAGCTGTGTAAGGTTCTATCCCATGCGGGAGAGACTGCAGGAGGGAAGCTGGTGCCCAGATTCTCCCACCCAGGGCCACGCGCCCTCCTGGGTGCGCCGTGGAATCCTGGGCCTGTTTTGTGTGAGCAGACCCTGGATGGCTGAGCTTGAGGGCTCCCCCACTTTTACTGTCTCTTGATCACATGTTCTGAGACAAGGACGTGAAAAAACAGGGAAAACTCATCACGTGATTTTAAAGCCGGCACACAAAAATCTGGAAGGGCAGCGAGTCTGGCCACTGGGAGCCCACATGGAGATGCGCCCTGGGGCTCAGCTTCTCCCGGGCCCCTCTTGTGGGGAAGCGGCCCCACCCTCACAGGGTAGTTAGTTCTCCAGACCCTGGGCCCTGGGAGTGGGGAAGCTCAAACACCTGCAGGGAGGGCAGCAGGGTAGGGCCGGGGAGCTTGGAAGGACACTGGTGGGCTTCAGATCTTCAGGTCAGGGCAGGGCCTGTGAGCACGGAGTGCTGTTGCACATCCACGGTGGGGGAGCTCCCCTCCAGGGTGAATGGGTTCTGATGACACGCTGTACTTTCTACTACACCAGGAGCTGCCCCAAGCCATCGGAAACGCTTGTCCACATCAGTAATTGGTCCAGGATGTGCTCAGGGCGTAAGTCAGGTCCACAGCAAAGCCAGGCCCAACTCGGGCTGCCAGTTACAGATTCAGTTACCGAAGCGCTCCCATTGTTGGAAGATAAGGGCAGTGCTTCTGCCCAAAGAAAGATGCAAAATTCCTTTCGTGTTCAGAAGCTTACTTTAGAATATAGTGTAGCCAGGGAAACAAAGGGATTTATTATCATGTAACATCTTTAGTTAGTCTGGTTTTGACATGTGTTAACAGTTGGAGCAGGATGTGGTTGCAGATGCCCATAATTCAGCACTCAGGAGGCTGAGACAGGAGGATCATTTGAGGGCCGGCCTGCGCTACATAGGCTAGCCTGAACTACATAGTGAAAGCCTGTCTCAAAAAAAAAAAATAAAAATTGTTGACTGATTGAATGGATAGGTTATCTAGTGTGGTATACAAACATACATACATACATAGATAAGTTCGTATTTTATGATAACCAATGAAGTTAAACTTATTTTCTCATAGTTATATGCCATTTATTTCTCCCTTCATCCCTTCTCGCCCTTTTGGCTAGATCAAGTGTATTTCTCCTTTCATAAGTTGTATCTTCCTATCTTTTTTTTTTGGAGAGAGAGGGTCTCACTATGTAGTTAGGCTGGGCTTGAATTTCCTGTGTTGCCCCAGCTAGCCTTGAATTTGCAGTGATCCTCCTGCCTCAACTTCCCAAATGCTGGATTACAGGTCTCTGCCACCACACCTGGCCTGTCTTTTCATGTCTTTTATTCATTTCTCCTGTGGGGATGATTGCATTGTTTTATCTGTTTGTGTTCGGTATGGATGATTGCTTGTGGACATGATTTCTACTCAAAAATGTGCCGCAGAAATGGGTGCCATTTTAATTTAAGGTGTCTGAAACTGCTTTGTGAATGAGTCTCTCAGGTATGAATTATTTTTTTATTTCTGTTTCTGTCATTCCAATTTGATTCTCAGAACTGGACCCTTGTGCTGCGGGGGACCATGGCTGTGAACATTCGTGTGTAAGCAAGGAAGACTCGTTTGTGTGCCGATGCTTTGAAGGGTTTGTACTCCGGGACGACGGCAAGACTTGCAGGAGTAAGTGTTAGCACTGCTGCCGGCTCCTCCCTGGGTCAGACTGCTGCGTGCTGCTGTGGCAGGGCCCTGCCCTGGGCTCTGGAGAGATTGGGTTCACACTGCCCAGCGCTGCACCAAGGAATGGGGCAGCAATAGCTGGACTTGCTCCCTTCTGAGCTGTGCGGCAGGAAACTAGGAAGATGTATACCGGAAGTCCGGAGTCAGTCGGCCAGTAGTTCTGCAGTTACCACCTGGGAAAGTTGCTTAACCTCTCTGAGCCTCTGTTCACCTTTTATAATGTTGTTGATGTTATTTCTGGTGAACAGATCCCTCCTTGGGCATCTGGTAAAGAAGCTACCCTTGTTTCAGGAAACAGTGCCTCTTAGATGGGGCATGACAGCCTGCCAAGGACAGTACAGTGACTTCATTACTGGCCTAAATCTCAAAACACAGGAGAGTGTAACCCCAAGCAAACGATTCCTATCCCTATCTGTCATCTTCTCAAGCTTCTCAAAGCTATTTACAAAAAAGAACTTGGGCTGGACAGGGTGGTTCACCTCTATAATCCCAGGATTTGGGAGGCTGAGGCAGGAGCATCGCTGTGAGTTCAAGGCTGGCTTGGGCTACACAGTGATGATTAACACTAGTGGAAGGAAAGATGAGTAATGGAATTATTATTCTGATTTTCCAGACAGTCATACTAAGAATCCAAGAGCTTAAGTGATTCTCCTAAGTCCTGTGTTATGTTGGGACAAAGTCAAATTAGGCTTCAATCCTGCTAAAGCTCAGTTGGAGGTGACGACAGTGAGACAGTTGGAAGAGTCTGCTCAGGAATCCTCTTCCTCAGCTTACCTTCCTGCTCAGGGGCACAGAGAGAAGCAGCCTTGATGCAGGCTCCCGCTAAGGCCCAGGCCATGTAAAATTTAAGTGGATGCAGCTGTTCTGTCTGCTCTGCCACCCACAGGGAAAGACTTCTGCCAGGACGTGGCCCACGGCTGTGAGCAGGTGTGTGTGAGCAGCGACGCATCCTACACCTGCAAGTGCTTGGAGGGGTTCAGGCTGGCAGAGGACGGGAAGCGCTGCAGACGTGAGGAGCCTGGGGTCGGGGTGGGGTTTCCCTCTGTGGGGCTTGGCAGTTAGGAATTGTCCTTTACTTTTTAAGGTCCCCCCTTGGTTACTTTTCTCTCATTGCTGAGACAAAATACCTGACACCGAGAATTAAGGAAGATTTATTTAGCGCACGGTCTGTGGAGGTTTCAGTCTGTACTCGGCTGGCCCCAAGGCAGGGTGGTATGGCAGAGGGCGATGTTCATGCAGTGAAAAGCAGCAAGAGCGAAAGGGTGGAATGGTGGCAGGCAGCCTCCTTCTCTCCCTTACATATGCAAACTATTCCCACCCCCCAGCAGGTGTAGCACTCACACCCATGAATCAGTCCTACTGTATGGGGCTTTGGGAGGATATCCAGAACCAAACCATAATACCCCATTTTTTTTCTTGGAGACAGCATCTTGCTCTGTAGCCCAGGCTGGCTTCAGAGTCTCAGCAAACCTCCTGCCTCAGCTTCCTGAGTGCTGGGATTATCAGTGAGCACCACCACAGCCCACTTTCAAATCTTTCTTTTCACGACTGTTAGCTAGCATCACAAACCTCAGTTCCATACCCAGGCTACCCTGGGAGTGTTTCCCTCACGATTAGGTTGACATTAGTCCCTTGGGAATGTCGGGAGTCTTGAGTTTCCTGGCACTTTACCTGGTCCACGTTGGCCCTGAACATAGCGGCCATGTGGATGCCAGGGCCTAGGCAGGGCCTGGCAAGGACTGCACAGAAGTAGAATCTGCTGGCGCCAGTGCACGCAGCAGAAGATAACCGCAGGCTTTTTTCTTCTTGGCAGACTTTGTAAGTGAGGCTAAAGGGTAGAACAGGGGCCACGGGATTTCTGTGGGGTTTTGAAAAATCCATTCTCTCTGTCATTTACTTTTGTAGGTCATACAGAAGAGTCTCAGAATTTGGTTAGGAAATGTATTAGGGTTCTTTAGAAAAGCAGACATGTTTGCTGGAGGTGGTGGCACACACCTGAATCCCAGCATTCAGAAGGCTGAGGCAGGAGGATCCCCTCAAGTTCAAGGCTACACAGTAAGTTCAAGCATAGCAAAACCCTGTCTCAAAAAAAGACACGCGCGTGCGCGTGTGTGCATGCATGTGCGTGCACATGTGCACGCGTTTGTGTTTAGAGAGAAGGACTAAGGGACTGGCTCATGGGCTTGTGAGGGCTGGCAAGTACAGGATCTTCAGCGCAGTCTTGAGGTCCAGAGAATGCCCTCTTCTCAAAGAATTTTGGTCTTTTTTTCTTGACCTTCAGCTTATTGGATAAGGCCTGCCCACATTATGGGAGAAAGTCTGCTACTCAGTCTACTTGAATGTTAATCTCACCTACAGATGACCTTCACAACATCTAGACTGGTACTGGAACAAACAGCTGGGCCCAGCCTAGCGGAGGTGACATGTAGCATCGGGCATCACAGTGTAAAGGAAGAGAGAGCTGTGGATGTGCTAGCCCAGGGAGGGGCATTAGCAGTGCACAGGGCAGGTCATTTTTTATCTACTAGAAGATTCTGGCTGTTTATCCTCCTTTTGGGAAGTTTGACATCTTGCTTGTTTGACACTCTGCCTCAGTTGGCCGAATGGCCCTTTTGTAGTTAAGGCAAAAGTTCATTTGCTTTTGCCAGGCTTGGTGGCACATGTGCTCAGGAAGCTGAGGCAGGAGGACCGGCCTGAGTTGGAGGCCAGCCTGGGATACATAGCGAGACCCTGCTCAAAACACGAGAGTTCACACCGATATGGTTTGTTTTAATGATGCGCTCCTCACGCTCTGCTGGTCCCGTGACCCATGTCCATGCTGACAGTTGCGCACCTCCGCGCTCTCCGCAGGGAAGGACATCTGCGCTTCAAGCTCACACGGCTGCGAGCACATCTGTGTGAGCAAGGGTGACTCTTACGTCTGCAAGTGCTCCCGGGGGTTCGTCCTCGCCGAGGATGGACAGCGCTGCAAGCGTGAGTGGCCTGACTTGACTTTGCTCTTGCTTGGTTTTTAAGCAGCTGCTTCTTGGAATATTTTTGGGCCACAAATCCTTCACTTCTGCTTCTCTCTTAAATCTAAACTAGTGTACACAAACTGGGCAGGGCAAGGGGGAGGCCTCATGGCAGCAGCACATGCAGAAGCACTTCTGGGTTGAAGTGCCCTGTGGAAACATTTCCGGTTTGAGGTTCCCAGTTCAAGAGGCTGCAGTGATCCTAGTTTGAATGAGAACATCTGGTCGTGAAAGGTAGAATTGTGCCTTGCTGGAGAAGTACAGCACAGCGGACTTTAAGAAAAGTCCTTCAAGGAAAAGAGATGGATTGAAAGTTGAAACATTAAAAAAAAAATTTAAATCAGGCGTGGTGGTGCATGCCTGTAATTCCACCACTCCAAAGGCTAAGGCAGGAGAATCGCCCTGAGTTTGAGGCCAGCCTATATATAATGAGTTCAAGGCCAGTCTGGAGTACATAGCAAGACCCTGTCCCTAAAAAACAAACAAAATATTTAATCATGAAATTGGCAAGAAGAGTTTGAATCATTTTATAATGTCAGAATAGAGAAGCTTGTTCTAAACATGACATGACATTTAAAAGCCTTAAAAGAGATAGAAAATATGTATTAAGGGATTAAAACTATGATACCCTTTTTAACTCACGAGTTATCAAGAGACTGAAAAATGTAATCGTTATGTTGGCAATGGTATGTGGTAATTGGTAATTATAAAGTGAGCAGTGGGTGCATAATTAGCACAGTTTTAGAAGGGTGATTTGGCCACATTTTAAATGCAACTCCATATATGGGCGTGCATTCACAAAGGATCTTTTGTATACCATTATGTCCAGTAGCAAAAAACTGGAAGCAAGCTCAATGTCCACCCTTTAGAGACTGGTTAAATAAATCATGGTTACCCACACAGTGGAATACAGTGCAGCTGTTAAAAAGAATGAAGCAGCTCTGAACAGACTCTAAGTGTGTTTCCTTGTTTTGTGGTACTGAGGATTGAACCCAGGGCCTTTGCACTTGAACTATATCCCCAGTCTATTTTTAAAATTTTGAGACAAGATCTCAATAAATTGCTAAGTTGCCCAGGCTGGGCTTGAACTTGTGATCCTTCTGCCTCAGGTTCCCAGAGTGCTGGGATTATAGTTAGGTACCACCATGCTTGGGTTACCCCCAAGATATGTTAAATGAAAAAAGCACAATGCTCCTAAGCTGATGTGGTCACATGTACTTGTCTTGGGCTTTTTCCTTGTTCACTAGCACAGAATCCACAGTGTGAGTGATGTGGACAAGTGCTTAATGGAGAAAGAGAAGAGCCCAGCTACCCCAGGGACACACACACACATACACACACAAATACATTAGCGTGCTGCCCTGGCCAAGCCTAGAAACATCTGCCCACGTGTGTGTCTTTACTTGCTTATACAGTTGCCCTTTGCTTTGAAAGACTAGATACATAAAAGAGAATGTTATCATAATACACTGTGCATTGAAATGAGATCATCCACTTGGGGTCTGTGAATTTTTCTTACGCAGCCCTTAAATAACAAAGTCTCTCCACACCCAAACTGCTTAAGTGTTTGCATGAAGTTTTTCTCTTTTATTTCAACTGAGTTGCCCCAAAAGTCCTGGTTAAAAAGACTGCACAGTGATCGTTCGTCTTAAGCTCTAATGGTAAAGTACTTATGAATGTCTCACCCACTGGGTGCCACCTCTTCTCTGACCCTGGCAGTGAGCACAGAGCACGTTAGGCTATAGTGTGGTGTTGGGCATGGTCCAGCGTGGTCTTGGTGCCTCTGGCAGCGCTGCCGTATTGTCTGCCGACCCGCACCAAACACATGCGTCTTAGTCGCTTTCTCCTTGCTGAGACAGTAGCCGGCGCCCACAGTTTAAAGGAGGAGAGGTTTGTTTCGGTTCACTGTTTGTAGAGGGTTCAGTCTGCGGTCTGCCAGCTCCAAGGCAGCGTGGCCTGGAAGAGGGCCATGGGCGAGGGAGCTGCTCGCCTAATCCGAGCACAGGAAGCAGAGAGAGAAGGGAGGGGCCCTCCCAGGCCACGCCCCCGTGATCCTCTTCCAACTCAGGCGCAACTCCTCACAGCGGGTCAGCCCTAAGCCCCCCGTAATACAGCCCCCTTCCAAAAGCAATGCTTCTGAGTGCCTGAGGATCTTGGGGGACATCCAGATATAAACTGCAACAAGGTGTACCATAAATAAAATTGCGATTGAATAGATAGTGTCAGGATGTTCAGAGACGGTTCCTAGGAAAGCTTGGTGCAAGAGCTGACATCTAAATGCCCGTGATTGCATGACATCCTCCTCCTGGAGCAGAGGAAGGATATATGAATTATTATTATTAATTTTGGGGTGGTACTGGGGACTGAATCCAGGGCCTTTGCACAAATGATCATTGTAACCCCCCACACACCTCTTTTTGTTTGTTTGGTTTTGCTTGATGTAGGATCTCACTAGACTGCGTTTGAATTCACAAGGATTCTCATGCCTCAGCCTCCTGAGTTCTGGGGTTACAGGTGCCACCCCAGGGAGCTGCAACACCTTTTTCTTCCTAAAAATAAAGGTGGTTCCCCAAAGCATTTGGGCCTCCAACTGAGCATCATTTTCTTCTACTTTTGTGGACAAGTGATTTTTAATTATTTAACTTACCTTTTATTAGGATGCACTGAGGGCCCAATTGACCTGGTCTTCGTGATTGACGGATCCAAGAGCCTTGGTGAAGAGAATTTTGAGATCGTGAAGCAGTTCGTGACTGGAATCATAGACTCCTTGGCCATTTCTCCCAAAGCCGCCCGCGTGGGGCTGCTCCAGTACTCCACGCAGGTGCGCCCGGAGTTCACCCTGCGGAGCTTCCAGTCAGCCAAGGATATGCGGAAAGCTGTGGCCCTCATCAAGTACATGGGCAAGGGCTCCATGACCGGGCTGGCCCTGAAGCACATGTTTGAGAGAAGTTTCACCCCGGCGGAGGGCGCCCGGCCTCTGTCGGCACGCGTGCCCAGAGTGGCCATCGTGTTCACCGATGGACGGGCCCAGGACGACGTCTCTGAGTGGGCCAACAAGGCCAAAGCCCATGGTAACGTGGTCTCCCTAGCGAGGCAGTCCTTTGAAGGACACACCACATTCCACCTTTACCACACTGCCACCTAGAGGCTGTAATGGGACCTGTTTTGGATTCTGGCGTTTTGTTGGGTTTTGTTTGTTTTTTGAGATAGGGTCTCCTCTGTAATTCAGGCTGGCCTTGAACTCATGGTGATCCTCCTGCCCCAGCCTCCTGGGTGCTGGGGAGCGCTCTAGCTCCTTTCGTTTTTACCCCGTGCAAGAATGCTCTTGCTGGTGCAGCAAGTGAAAGTTAGCTTTTGGAAAACTCAGGATGGTGGAACAGGCGGTGGCGATGCCCAGTAAAGCTCAGCCTTGCTGAGGGTCTCCCACCCCGGGTGGGAGCAGGGAAGGATCGGGGGTGCTTCAGGGGTGCTGGTGTGACATGTGGGAAGGGACTGTGCCCTTGTAAAAGGGAACCCGGAGCTGGGAGGGCTGGGGAGACAGTGAGCAGGTTCCCTGGGGAAAGACACAGACCTGAGACTGGGTGGCAGTTCATTGTGGCTGCTGCTGTGAGCCCTGGTTGAGGGCACGGCCCTCTGAGGGGAAAGGGAGGCACAGACCAGGGCCTCCCCAAGACGTGCGGGCCAGTGCCTGACACACGGAAGACATGTGACAGCTTGCTGAGTCGGTGAGCTGGGCTGAGGAACGCGTGGGTGGGCTCCGCTCCTCCCTATGGAAAGGCCGGCTCGTGCTGATTTTAAGTCTGAGGTCAAGATCCATTTCATGGATGTTGCTTACTTCGCTCTTCAGTCCTTGTTTCTTGCCCAGGACAGTGGGAGCCAAGGGGCCGGCCTGAGTCATCTGCAGACAGTAAAATTGCTGTTCACACTAGACATGTTTGCTGGAGCTCACAACTAACCCAGGGCCTGCTGGCCCACTTCCTTCACAAGTACTGGGGGAAGCATCTTTTTCTGCAGAAACAGTGGTTCACCCTTCATTTGACTCATTAAAACAAATCTACCTGTAATTGCAGTATTAGGAAGGTTGAGGCAGGAGGATCACTGTGAGTTTGAGGCCACCTGGGCTACATAGCAAGACCCTGTCTCAAAAAACAAAAAAAGATTAATCTACCCCATTCAGAGTTCCAGAAATTATCCAAAGGTAGGTGGTAGGAGAAACAGGTATCTGGTTCTTGACTCAGCAAGGTTAATCTGGCATGACATCCTCTCATGAATTTATTCCTGTGTATAGGTGACACTATCCTTTTTAGGAAGTTGTGCTTGAAGCCTCTAGGCTTACAGATATGGTGGGCTTGACTATCTGACCTGACAGATGGAACAAGGCGTCACCCTTACCCTTGGCTTTACAGGCTTTTGTGTGTGTGTGTGTGTGTGTGTGTGTGTGTGTGTGTGTGTGTGTCTTTTTGAGACATGGTCTCACTATGCAGTTCAGGCTGGCCTTGAACTCACTTTGTAGCCCAGGCTGGTCTTAAACTTGCAACGATCCTCCTGCCTCAGCCTCTCAAGTGCTGGGATTACAGGCATGTGCCACCACACCTGGCATTTACAGGCCATTTTAATATGCATTAAAAAATGTAGTCTAATCAACTAGCCAGAATATCAGTGCTGGAAAGTGTTGGCAAGAAGAGTATATGGGGGGAGGTGGGCTAAGGATTTTAAAAACCTTTTGGAGCTCTGGAAATCTGCAGTTGACCCCTGGTTTTGTTCTTTTTCTTGACTGGGGTTTCTAAAAGTCTTCAGCGTTGCCTCTTCAGCTCAGGGTCTGGCAAGGTTGTGTCCTCCTAAGAAGTGAGCAGAAGCCTCCTGAGGCCACTTAAAGTTGCTACCCTTCCTACTTGGGAAGTAGGAACTAGGTTATAAGGCCATGGATTGACCTCCAACAGAGATTGCCATTTTAGGGAGCTAGGAGAGTGCCCTCTCCTACTCACCCAGAATGGCCAGCTCAGGGCACAGCTATAAATGGGACAGGAACAGATGGGGCCTGCAGCCTTGCCAGGGTATCTTGCCTCTCCGGAATCCCTCTCCTTTGCTCCTAGCACCAGAATGAAAATGGTGGGGAATGCAAAGAAAAGGATGTTCACAGGGACCCCTCGCATCCCATCACTCAGTAGCTCTGGGTATCTGGAAGGCAAGCCTGCCTCATTCTTGGTCTGCCCTGCCCCTAGGTATTGTGATGTATGCTGTGGGCATAGGCAAAGCCATCGAGGAGGAGCTGCAGGAGATCGCCTCGGAACCCACCGCCAAGTACCTGTTCTATGCGGAGGACTTCAGCAGCATGAGTGAGATTAGCATGAAGCTGAAGCAAGGCATCTGTGAAGGTGTGTGGGGACAGCTCGGGCTCGGCCTGCAGAGCAGGGACCCAGCCCTTCAGGGCTCTGCGTGCCTCCCTGGTGGCCAGGGACCATGACACTTGGAAACCACACATACTTGCATGTGATGACAGATGCTTTGCTGTGTGGGCATCTCAGCAAGATGCAGACATGTGACTCAGAACTGCATGCACTCAGGGTGTGTGTACAGTTGCAGTGGCGGGGGCAGTTGTCCCTGCAGGGCTGCTGAGGGTACAGAATAATCCCTTCCTGTAGGGACCACTTGTGTTTGTGGAGTACCAGGCTGCCCTGAATTCAGGCTTTGCTTAAGAGCCTTTCTTCCACTTCACTAGTGGTGCCACATGTGCTCACACACACAGCAGTTCCACCCACATCCTCTGACTCCAGCCTCGGGCTGTCATCTGTAGGATCGAGTCTGAAGGGATGGGTCTTGCTCCACTAAAGGAAAGAACTCTGCAATGAAGGAACAGGATGAGAGGCCCTTCCTGAGAGGTGGTTTTGGCCCTGTGGCTCTTCCATTATGTTGAAATGCTTCAAGTAGAGTTGTTGCCACTGCAACTCAATCTTGGGCTTCAACTCTTTTCTGTGCTACTCCCTAGACATGACGTGTGTGTGTGTGTGTGTGTGTGTGTGTGTGTGTGTATGTGTGTATGTATGTATGTATGTATGTAAGCTTCTTTAGAACATATATCACAGGAGCCCAGGATTCTCTAGGAGAGCTGCCCTAAAGTGGTCCTAGCTTTCTGAGTATTTGCTGTTATCAAACAAAACCAAAGAGCATGGGTTACGGCAGGGAGGTTAGGAGTTGGCGGTGCTCGTGGAAACCTGTCGCTCCTTTTCATCGTTTCCTCCTACTCAGCTCTCGAGGACTCTGACAGAAGACAGGACTCCCCAGCGGAGGAGCTGCCAAAGAGGGGCTGCCAGCCAACAGGTACATCTGGAAAAGCCGTGTTCTTGCTCGGTGGGGGCTTCTGCAGTGCTTTCCCTCCAGATAAAAAGCTGAAAGTAGGTAAGATCTAAATTGTTAGCTGAGGCCTTTTTGCCTCTGCCAGATAGGGAAGATTTACCTCCATGCTCTAAGCCATATTTGGTAACTGGCGTCTCCGCTTACAGTGTTTTTGCCACAGTACATCCCAAAGTAAACTCTGTCACTGCGAGAGTGCTAGGAGGACCAAGTGCCTTCCTTACTCCTATGTGGCTGCTTTAGGCCACAACACTGTTAGGCAGGTTTGACTTCAGTTTTCTCTCTCTTTACAGAATCTGAGCCAGTCACCATAAATGTACAAGACCTACTTTCCTGTTCTAATTTTGCAGTGCAACATAGATATCTGTTCGAAGACAATCTTTCACAGTCTACACAAAAGCTTTTCCATTCCACAAAATCTTCAGGTAATGCCAAATCAAAAGCTACTGTAAGATGATTTGATATCAGCCTTTCCATGTACGAGGAAGCTTAGCTTCAAGGAAGAAATAGTAAAGAGGAGAGAAAAATTAAGTAAAATGAAAACTAAAAAATAAACTAAAAGGAACACAACAGTCCTCTTCCTAACACACAAGAAAGGCTCTTCCAAATGGGCTGGGGATATAGCTCAGTGGAATAAGTGCCTTCCTGGCAAGCACAAGGTCCTGAGTTCGATCCCTAGTATTGTTAAAAAAAAAAAAAAAAAAAAAAAGGCTCTTCCAGTGTGAGACATACAGACAGCCCTTTCCCAGGATTTACTTCACTGGGTCTGGCTGCCCGGACACTGGGACACTTCGGTGGTGGTATATGTGGGGGAAGCCTGCTGGGTGACGGAGGTGAACGCTTTCCATCTGCTTTCCCAGGAAGCCCTCTAGAAGAAAAACATGATCAATGCAAATGCGAAAACCTTATAATGTACCAGAACCTTGCGAGTGAAGAAGTCAGAAAATTAACACGGCGCTATATCCTTTTCTAATACTATGTTCTACAGAGACTGCAAGTATCAAAATTTCACAAATACTATATATGTGGGTTTTAGCAAACAAAGTCATGCCCAGGACATCAACAGTAGTGAACTCCAGGAAAGGATTTTTTTTCAGCAGCCGGATAGGTGTCTGAGAGCCAAGGTCAAGCTGAGCTTAGAGACAGTGGTCAAGCACTTAGTTGCCATCTGCCTTTCTAGGGAGATTAGCAGTTAAGACCAGCCGCCAAGCAATATGTAAAGTACAAAACAGGATTAACTCCTCTGTCCCCACTAGGATGACACAGAGGCAATCTGCTGGCAAGCAGTATGCAGGAGGAAAGAATGTTACAGAACCAGCTTTCACACTCTAAACCCTAAACATGTTCTTTAGCCCCAACCTGCAAGGCAGCACATTTGAATTCACAGCAAAGTTTCTCAGGGGCTGAGGCTTTTTGGCTGGGTTTTCCTATTCGTTCTCTTTTTGGCAGTAGAGATCTTTCATATCAGCACTCCAAGAGATGAAACATTCTACCAAGGGAACAGCAGGATCCAGTGATTCCTTAAAACAACATTATAAAGAGAGGGATACTGTGGGATAACAAAGAAATAAGGTTTCAGGATTTTTACACATTCAACTCACTGCCAAGTGCACTGAACTTAAAATGACAGTCAGCTTACTAAAGCCAGCTGCTGGGTATCTCCATGTGCTCTTATCAGTCTACAGGGAAATGGTTCAACTCCCAGCTGCCTTGGTGCCAGCGGGCTTCTATTGTAAGGAACACAGTATGTAACAATTCCCCTTTTTAAGAGCTGTAAATATGCTCTAAGTAACATGAAATCATGTTCTGGCAGTGGCTAATATGGATGATGAATCTGGGGTCTTGCTTGGCCAAGGGAACAGGCAGAGGGTGGCAAGCAGCTTCCAGGGAGGAGTAGCCCCTCTTTAGTGTCTCTCCTCCCTCTCCCTGCCCCAAGTCCACCTGCTGTGCAAGATGCTCAAGTTCTCTAGAAAAGAGCAGAGGACCGCATTCCTCGAAGCTGCTTGCCCTCCCCCAGCCTTAGCCAGCACTGTGGCAAAAACCTTCCTCTCTCCCTGCCTGGATTTTAGCTCCCACAGCCTAACCCTTCGCTTCCTTCTCTTTACCCCCCCCCCCCCCCCCGCATTCTCACTGTGGGCTCCCGGAGCTGTGCTGGACCACACTAATTGACAAGCATCGGGGTGTGAGTGGAATGAAAAATTTGAAGAATGAAAACAACAAATTCAAACTGAGCTATTTGACTTTCCTGTTTCTAAAAATGAACTTAACTTGAACTGTATTTATCTTGACAGCAAGTTAAATGAGTTACTATAAACTTATAAATCAGGATTTTAAAATATTTCACAGGAGTTGAGAAGTCAGGTGTGGTAATGCACACCTGTAATCCCAACACTCAGGAGGCTAAGGCAGGAGGATCAGTGTGAATTCAAGGCCAGCCTGAACTCTATGTTGAGACTGTCTCAAAAAAAAAAGGGAGGGGGGAGTAAACCCCCCAAACCTTTTGTATTTCAGGACAAATTTTTATGTAAAAGAATCAAGTTGTATTTGAATGTAAATTAAAACAGGTAATTCAGACTCTTCCTTAATTTGAGATTTACTAGACGAAATGACGCAGAGAATGGACGCTTTGGAAAATCGCCTGAGAGCCAGATGAGGACTGGCCGTGCTCTACACACCTGTGCACCACGGTGTTACCGGGAGTTCCCGAGCCGCACAGCTCAGGCTGTGATTAAGGCTGTAATGTGCAGTGAACACAGCCAGTTCCAAGCAAGCTGCTTTGCCATGGAAAGAGTGCACACTAACTTGTAAAAATTTACTTAAGAGAACAAATCCATCAGCGTTCTAAGATGAGTTTACCGTGCGAATAAGCTACACAAGATACTCTTTTGTCCTCTGGATAGGATTTGCTTCAGCCTTGGCCAGCCTTAGTGTTGCAGTCTCATCTGATTACAAGACAGCTTGCAGTCCTCCTTTTACAAACACTGGCTGGCCATAGAAAATGCTGTCTTGGTACTGGACTTATTCTTGATATATGTATATGGATGCGTAAAAAGCACAGGACATATGTACTCACGTAACAAGTTGAATTTTTTATACAGTATTAAAATTCACTTCAGAGAATGGCATTCTGTGTAAAATTCTTAAATACATGTGCACATGAAAATGGCCAATACATGAAAAATTGGTTAATCTTACTAATCAGGAAAATGCAGATTAAAACAATACTAATTTTTCCTCCTTCAGCTTGACGAAACAAGTATCTGACTAGTATTAGTATGGGGACAGAAATACAGGCTCTTGCGCACCACTGCTGAGTATGCAAATGAGCAGTTTCTTGGGGAAATAAATCTGCCTACACAAAACAAAAAAGACAGCCAAGCTTGCGACTGGCAGCTGAACTTACAGATTAGTAAGTGGACAATTGCAGCACAGAACTACAAGGAGCGCTACATGAGAATGGGACTAGTTTATGGTCAATACATCATCAGACTGGAAGAGGAACTGGTATACTGGTACAGTCCAACCACAGAAATACTGCACATTTATAGAAATTCTCCAGGGCACTCAAATACAAAGATGAATTTTTTTAAATGCAGGATTTTATATGTATCATTTTTGTAAATTAAAACACAAGCACTACTGGTGTTTGAATTGTTCCTGTGTGTGTAAGTTCAGGGACTGTGCTGAGGACGACTGCCAGACAGGGTAAGGGAAGTGGGATACAGGTAAGGGGTTCCAACCGTGTCAGCTCATGATGGCACTGACAGCAAGAAAGTTTCCTAAGAAACAAAGACCAAGTTACATTGAAATGATGCTCTGCAAATGAACTAACATGGAAATACTTTAAGGGTTTTCATGGGACGGGCCTTCCAAAGCGCAGTGTGGTGCTGTATCCCAGTATCGTCTGATTCTTCTCTTAGCCCTGGAGTTTATCTAAACAACACATCTGAGCTGAAAACTTGGGCTTTCATTAGGACTCAGTACTGATTTGGGTTCACCTTACTTCCCCTTCTGCTGTGTTCAAGCTCCCCCTAGTGGCTCAAAATTTGTCCAACTTCGGAGTAGAAGTGGGAGTGCAACTTTTAATCTGAGATGCTCTCACTATGCAGTTCAGGCTGGCCTTGAGCTCACTTTTTAGCCCAGGCTGGCCTCAAACTTGCAGTGATCCTCCTGCCTCAGCCTCCCAAGTGCTGGAATTACAGGTGTGTGCCACCATGCCCAGCTGGGAGCACAACTTTTAACGCCACCGAACTTACTAAAATTGGATTGATTCAAGATGTTGAACTTGAGGATTGTCTAAAATAGGAACTTTCTCCACTTCTCTTACTTTTGTCACTTGTAAGAGTCTTGCATTCTACTTCATCATTTGTCATCTTTTTAAAAAACTGTACTGTGGGCTGGGGATGTGGCTCAGGGATAGAGGCTTGCCTTGCATGCACAGGCCAAGTTCAATTCGCAGTACCACCAAAAAAATAAATTGTATTGTTAGTACAACTGCAGTACATGATTACACTTAACCATGGGGAGCTGGGGCATGTTTGCCCTTTCACCGCCTCCCCTTCCCATGCGCAAGAGGTTCCCTATTATCTCCTACTCTACTCTTTAAATGACTGATACCTTGGGGTTTCTCATATAAGAGAAAGCTTGAGCTCTTCAGGTTGTCTGATTTACTTAACATGATGGTTTCAAGGTCCATTTTCCTACAACTGACTCAAATTTTCCCTTTCTAGTACAGTGCTCTTTTAATTTTCTTTACCCATTCACTTATTGATGAAATTAACCATTTATGAGCTGTGCTGTGGTACATGTGTGCATCACCATGATCTGTACCTTGATTTCATCTGTAAAAACAGGACTAATGGGAGGAATTGTCAAAAAGATATACTCACTTGGTAAGAAAAAGTACACACAGGCCCAGAACAGGAGGCAGGAAAGCCAAGGCCATCAGCCACAAGTCTGTGGGTGGTTGATGGCACCAAGTGGCTGAATACAAAGGATTTCCCATTAAACAGATGGCCACCTTCCACGTTACACAACCAGCCTAACAAGTGACGCGTTCTATGCCTTTTGCTGCCGTCACCACCCCAGAGCAACAGTTTCTAACTTGGGTTCTCACAACATTTTAGATTTCTCTTCACACTTTGTGAAGTTCACAAATACGGATCAAATCCCTATTTGATTTGGCTGGGATTTCCTGTGTATTTGAGCTACTTAGCCAAACAAACATCACTTTCATTTCAATTAGAACATTTAAAAATGTCACCTTTATCTTCCTGGCCAGTGCAACTTTCCAGAAGCAGCTTTTCTTTTCCATCAAAAATGGTATTGGGGAAAAAAAAAATGGTACTGGGAATTGAACTGAGATACATTGTGATTTAAAAAAAAAAAATCTTTACACTCCTTCTTCCTCAGCCTCCCAGGTGCATGCCATCGTGCCTGGCTTCAGGAGCAGTTCAGTGGCACTTTACTACAACTACCCCAGGGCCAAAGAGGGTGGACTATTTCTCATCTACTTTAAACCCCTTTCCTCTGAACTCTGAACACCTTTCTCACCAAGTACACATAAGGAGGTAAAACCAAATAATCTTTGTAGATAGCACATTACCAAGGAGGCCTTACAAGTCACTTAAAAAAAAAATCCAAACATTTTGCCAGCCCCACCTCAGAAGACTAGTATCTACAATATATAAAGAACAAAAAATGAAATAAAGGCAAAAAATGGGCAACTGAACAGACACGTCTCAAAAGTTTTTACAAATGGCTAATAAGTACATCTTAAAAGGTGCAACATCTTTGGCTGTTAGAGAAATGCAAATGAACACTGAAATTCCATCTTACTCCAGATATAATGGCTATCATCAAAAAAAATCAAAGGACAAATGCTGGCAAAGCCTGGTTGGGGTGGGCCGTTCTACATTGTTGGTGGGAATGTAAACTAATATAATCACTATGGAAGTCAATATGATGATTCTCTAAATACTGAAATCAAAAATTCTATTTGATCTAGCTACTCCCCTTTTAAGTATATTTTTGAAAAATTTTAGACATATTACAGTGATAACCTGAACACCGATATTTACAGCAACACAACTTATAAATATCTTAGAAGAGGCCTGCATGTCCATCAACAGAGAACCGGATTAAAAAAAAGTGGTACTTCTATACAATGGAGAACTACTAGGCCATAAGAGATAAATCTGATTTATGGATGCACCTTGAGACCATAGTGTAAAGTATCTCATTGTTTCTCTCATATGAGAAACCCAAAGTAAAAACAAAGAGCAAGGTAAGATAATATGCAACAGATCTTTAGTAAGTGGGATCTAGAGACAGAGACGAGGAAAACAGCGTTAAGAGTGTCATGTACGTATGCCAGCTCCCCATGGTGAAGGAAATCATTACGTACAACATACACAGGGATAAAATACTCCGAAACGCCTACAGAGCCATGCTAATAAATGCTACAAAAAAAGAAACACTCTCATCTGAAATTTTGTATTCTTCAGGTCACACTTTTGAAATTAATTGGAATTAGTTATCCTGGTGGGAAAAAATTATTCAAATAGTGAGAAAGGTCCACTTCAGGGAGAAACTGACTTACAGGTTAAAAGCACCAAAATTCCTTAGTGAAGACTGAAACATTTTTAATTATAGAAACAGGACTAACAGTTTGACAGCAGTAGTCAGACCAAGCAATTCTCCCCTGCCCCCTCCCCAGGTCTTACTATGTAATTCAGGATGGCCTTGAACTTGGCAGCAACCCTCCTGTGTCAGCCTCCCAATTGTTGGGACTATAGGTGCGTGCCACTATGCCCAATTTAAATGTTTGAAGTCTGGTAAGAATTGCTTGGTCATACTGGGCATGGTGGCACATGCCTGTAATCCCAGTTCTTGGGAGGCTTTAGCAGGAAGAAAAGTGCAAGTCTGAGGCCCACCTGAACTACAGAGCAAGACTATTTCAAGTAACTGAACAAAATATAAACATGAATACCACCTTAAAATACCTAAAAGTTTTCATTAACTCAGTCCTTCTGTCTTTTGAGACATAAATAATCTCACTATTTAGCCCAGGTTGGCCTTGAATTTGCAGTCATCTTTCTGCCTCAGCTTCCCAAATGCTGGGATTACAGGCATACTTCACCATGCCTAGATATCAGTAGCTCTTAACCAGGAGACATAAAAGTTTTAAAATGTGGGAGTGACATTTCAACAATACGGTTGAAAGGCTGAAATATAGCCCTTCCGAACTGTCCCACTACAAAATGACAACAATGCTCCCAAATTAACAGTGTAACTGAACAATCAAATTAATAATAGCCAGACCCTCCAAAATATATGTACCTCATTAACTTGACACTAAAATCATGCTACCTTGAAAGAAACCAACTCCCTCACCTGTCCAAGTAACACATCATTACATAGACAACATATACAAATCATTTCCTGACTCATTTACCTACTATCAAAAACTGCCTGAGCAGACAGGAGGGAAAGGAAAGAACAAAGAGGGAGATTCATTCTAAAAGTCATTTCCAAAAGTTCTGCAGCCTCCCTCAACTTGCAACCCGCACAGGGTAGATACTCCAAACTAGCAGCATTCAACTTGGTTAAATCAGGATGTAACTAAGTCACTATTTTCCCCAAATTACTTCCAAAGTTTATCAATGGGTGGAAAAAGGGCTCCATGGGACGTTTTCTAGGGAGATGTGCAGTTCCCCACCATCTCAACAGCAAACACACTTCCCATCTTTCAGCAAGCAAAATACACCCAGGCAATCAATGACACTTCAGACTTACTGCAGGTCTAGTATTATTTGGCAGCTGCCCAAGTGTATTTCTTCTATCCTCCACTGCATCTCAGGAAAGACCTTTTCATTAAAATTCACTAGAACTTTTCTCAGCCTATGATGAAATGAAACGTTTTACTTAATGTGAAATTAGTTCTGAAAATTAAAAGTCTAGTGCAGCTTGAACATCCCCAATCCAAAAATACAAAATGAACAATGTTTCAAACTCTGAACTGTTTCATGTAAAAATTACAAGATTACCTTAAGGCTGTATGTGTATAGTATACATATAAAGCTGGGTGTGCTGGTGCACGGCTGTAATCCTAGCACTCCGGAGGCTGAGGCAGGATTGTGTAAGTTCCAGCCTGGGCTACAAAAGTGAGCTCAAGACCAGCCTAAACTGCATAGCATGACCCTGTCTCAAAAAAGGCAAAAAGAAAAAAAACCAATAGTATATGTATATGAAGCACAAAAAGAGCCGTGTGTTTAGATTTAGATCCCATTACCAAAACACCTCATTATGTATATGCAAATATTGGAAAATCCAAAACATTTGCAAGCCTACACATTTCCTAAGAGGTTCTCAGTGCCTTCCTTTAGAAAAACAGGAAAATGGAGAGCAGAGTATTTAACTCTTCACTGGAAAGTTGCCACTGTGCCACATCTGGCTGCTTCACCCTCTCTGATGCTACTTTCATGAGGAAGTGTCAGGAAACAAAGAGAAAAATAACTAAAATGGATTCAGTCTTTAAAACAAGTTCTGGATGGGCATGGTGGTGCATACCTGTAATCCCAGCACTCTGGAGGCTGAGACAGGAGGATCACCGTAAGTTGGAGGGCAGCCTGGGCTGCACAGTGAGGACCGTGCCTCAAAAACAAAACAAAACAAAACAAAACACAACGCAACAAAACACCAAGAACAAGCTCTGCCAAGTTTTATTAATGAAAAATTTTGCATGGTTTATTTTTCACCGGTCTGTTCTGGCATGCTTCTAATGATATCAGAATCACCTAGAAAATAAAAATATTTACAATTCACTTAATGGCAACTGGTAACTGTACAATTTCCCAACTTAGGTCACACATTTAGACATACCTGAAAATCAGTCCTGATTATTTGGATCTGGTTTATCACCAGCATTTATAAAACCAGACCTAGAGAAAGATCTAGGTCTGGGGACACATGCATGGTCTTACTATAGCGAATGTTTAGCCTGCCCTGATTATGACACAATCAGAACAGCGAGAATATTCGCAGTATTTTCCATGAAGTAAAACCCTGGAAGTTCAAAACACAAGGCAATGTATGCTTTAAGTACCTTCCCCTCTCAATTTTACTTGTCTCTACAGACAGTATTACTTCTACTATTTCACCTCATTATTTCTCCCTTAACGTTTCACCTTTTACCAAGTTTGTAGGTTATTTCAAACAAAATTCATAATCCCAAACTTAAAAAAGTATTTTTCACTTATACTTCAACTGCACAGTGAAACTGTCTCAAAAAATACTCCAAACAGACAGCCAACAACAAAACACCCCACCAATTTTAAGATTTAAAAAACATACCTGGATCAATGATTGCCAGTGTGCATACTCTGTAGTATTTTCCACACGCTGTACCCAGTTCAATATTATTGCCACTGTAGTGGTGGACACCAGTTTTGGCCAACATGGCATAGTACTCTATTTCAGATTTCCTTTGAGAACCAAAAAAGGGCCAAATAAACACATCAAGTGACAAACTATTTCTCTTGTTAGCTGCAATGCTAGCCAAGACTTCTAACAATAACTAAAACCTCATTACTATTCTTAAAAATTTCATATCCACTAACTGATAAAAACCTTTATTTGGGTCCCTCACAAATAACCAGCAAACACCTACTGCACCTATTGATAAGACATCTCCATCTCTGGCTAGTGCTCTAAATCCTACATGGGGGTGGAGAATGGAGAGGGTATTAATTTACCCACAGAATACGTTAGTATCAATTTAGCAAATAATGGTCTTAAGAATTTCAAAGGAGTCCTCTAGAACCTTGTCACTTGACATGTGGATCTACAGACCAGCAATAATGCCACAAAAGATTGTTCAAAGTACATCTTATGTCCCATCTCAGACCTGAAATATCTAGCTCCTACAGTTTTTTTTTCTTTTGGTACCAGAAATCGAACTCAGGACCTTGCGCTTGCCAGGTAGGCGGCACTTGTGCCACTGAGCTATATTCCTGGTCCTCCAGATCTAAAATAAAACTTGCATTTTAACAAGAACAATCGCGATGTCATATTGGTGTTTGAGGCACACCACTAGAAAAAGTAGGCAAAAACTAAACCAAACCAAAACAACAACAACAAAACCCTTCATGAGTGGTTTGGAATTATACCCAACAGTCCAGGCACTGCTGTTAAGTGCAGACAGCCTATATAAAATTGAGTAGATTATGCGTTGTCAGAAAAATCCAATCAGCACAGACCCATCATGATTCACAGTCTCCAAAATTCTTTACTTCATTAACAATATATACTGGGTTAAATTTCAAAAAAGTAAATCAAGACTAAACCTCAAGCGGGACACATCCCTACAATCCCACTCTGGGAGGCTGAGGCAGGAGGATCACAAGTTTGAGTCCAGGTTAAACAATTTAGTAATAAAGTTTGACTCAGAGAACTGACATGCGGAGCCCAGCCAAGTGATTCCATGACACCCCTGCAACTTCAGGGCTCCTTACTTGGCCTTTGTACACTAAGGCAAATACACCGAGAAAAGAACCTTTAAAGGCTCTCTAAACCAAAAAAGCCATCAAAAATGGCATGACACAAAATACATGCACAAATCATGCACCTGTGCCTCCTCCAAACTTTAGGAGGTTCTGCGGCTTTTACTCCTCCGGCCCAAGTCGGGCATACCTTTCTCCTCAAAGGTAAGCTTACAGAAGAGCACACGACAAGGAGAAGAATCAGGAGCCAGACACCCTGACAACAGCAATCATTCTCCTAAGCGTTCCCTGGAGAACAAGTCTGACGTAAATCACAACTCATGTCATCCAGATTACAAGTCTGCACTCTTGGACCCTCCTTCACAATGAATTTGCAGCCAGCGACGCACGCTCTGGTTCCGTCCATTACCTCAAAGCCGGGCAGTTGTTTGCAAGGATGACCAATTTCGCTTTGCCCTGTCTGATCATCTTCAGCGTCTGCTTGTACCCCAGCACGTACTTCCCACTTTTCATAACAAGCTGGAGCCTAGAGTTGATGGACTCCAGAGATTTTTTCTACAAAACAAACATTTAACATGGACGTGAAGGCCTCGTACGCAACCACCTCCAAACCAGATCCAGCCTTCTGGAACCGACTATAAAACCTCCGAAGCTACTGAAGGATTCTCGGACTCCCTCTGAGACCCTCCATACGGCAGCGGGCACGCAGTCTCCCCTGGGCGCCCAGGTCCGCCCGCCCAGGCCGAGACCCAGCGCTCCACGTGAACCAGCTTCCGGCCCTGGCCGCCTCACTCACCGTCTTCTTTGCGGCCACCATCTTCCTGCTTTAGGTGCGGGCGGCCCTCAACCTAGACCACAGAAGACAGGGCAGGAGGTTTAGGATTTGGAGGTGCAAGCAACAACCTTACAGGAATTCTCCCGCTGCCCAAACCTCCGCCGCAGGAAGCCCACTCACCAAGAGCAGCCGCCAAGATGGCCAGGGAGCGAGAAAGGAAGGAGTTCCCACAATGCAAAGCGCTTGACGCCTGCGCCATACGCAGAACGGAAGGGGAAGCTATCGCTACAGAAGAGGTGGGGTTAGAGGCGGATAGCTGCTGTCAGTTGCTATGGATACTGCAAGTTAGAGTAGTGTTTCTGATGCCTGCTTGTGGCTCTCGTGGCCTTAAGGTTTTGGGTGTTGGGTTTCTTTTATGCTGCGAGCTGCGAGCTTAGGGAATGATGAGCGTCGAGCTAATCAGGTATTGGTGAAGTGACTGAGAATGTGGTGGGAGGAACGGTAGTAAGAGGCGGTGGTGTCTTCGACCACTCTCCTGGTGCGCAGATTCCCGTATCTATCTACCCTCCTCTGGGCAGAGATAGCTCTATCCACCCCTGTGCGATCGCCAGGTTTGCCGATCTCTCCGAGAACAGTGGCGTCACGTGCAGACTTCCCAAGACTTGCCTTTTGTGGCTGTGTTAAGGTGAACTTGGGAGCCGAATCTGCACCGAAAAGAGCGATAAGCAGGTCTAATAGTTTAAAAATATTTTTGCTGTGAACCCTGGGCCTTGGTGTAAATTTCCAGTGATGGATCATTCAAATATTAGGCTCGGAAAGTACCCACCCACTCCCACCAACACACACAAAAATTAAAAATACAATCACACTAGTAAGTCATTTGGCGTTGTCATTTTGCCCCAAAGGATGGCAGGGGAAGAATCTGTCCCTCCCTGGCCCCTAGTGTCGGGAACATACTTTACCTATGCCTGTATTTTACTTAACAGTCACAAAAAATCTTATGAGATAGTAACCTTTTTATTCACAAGTTTGCATGTCTAGTGTATTGTCATAGATAGAGCAGAACCCAGGTTTATAATTTATGTCTCTTGACAATTAAGTATCTGTCCCATTTTGATGTGAGTTTAACCAGACAATAAATGATCATATTACTTGCTTTAACATTTAGATATAGATTAAGATTATGCAAATTCAGATACATGCCCTCTATTAATCTAGTTCCATAAACATATTAAACTGGTTTTTTGTTTCGCTTTTTACTAATTTTGAAACTAACAGATGACTAGTCTTTTGATTTACATGGAAGGAAAAGGCCTACAGAAGTTGTAACTCTGCTACTGATAAATGCTAAACCATCAGCCCTTCCACCTGCCCCCTGTAATTCTGGGGTCTTTTCCTGATGTTTCATTTGTGGTTATTATCCTATTATGAAAAATGGGATCAGATACTTAACACTATTACAGTTCTCTCCAGGCAGTTTGATGATGTTTATTCTACTGTGCACATTAGGTACTCAGCTATACATTAATTCTCATTATCATCAAGCATTCTAGTTCGACAAAACTACACCCTAACTCTAAAGGACTGGTGGTCATGATGAGAAGATAAGACCTATGGAAAGACATTTAGTATAAATCTAACTACTGTGTGTTAAGTATGAAATCCTTGTTACATATACTGTGTGTTCATTCCATATGTGCTACTATGTGGTGGATCTTGCCTTAGGTGCTTATCTTTTTTTTTTTGCAGTACCGGGCCTCTAACTCAGGACCTTGCACTTGCCAGGCAGGCACTTACTCCACTGAGCTCTATTCCCAGTCCCTAGGGGCTGATTATTTAAAATGATTTCAAAAACCTTAGAGTTAGGGATGTAGCTCAGCAGCATAGCACCTGTCTGGCAAGCACAAGGTCCTGAGTTCAATTCCTGGCACAAAAAAAAAAGGAAAGAAACCATGTAGTTTATGTTTGGAGGAAAATGTAAGCAAATAACATTTTTTTCAATTTAATAAATGTATATGACAAAGACAGCCTCACTCCAGAAACTAAGAATATAGAGATATAAGACATAATGCCAGGGGCCAAGGATTTAGCTCAGTGGCACAGTGTCTGCCTGGCAAGCATGAGGTCTGGAGTTCAATTCCCAGTACAGACATGATGCCTGTTCTTTCAGAAAGAGCCTCTTATCAAAGCTAGGCCTGATAGGAGAGGAATACAAGGATGATTAGCTTTTGTACAGAATTTTATGTACTTTTCACAAACCTTAACTCATGTTTGTAATCATCTCATAGGCATCCTTGACCTTATTTTATAGATGATAAAACTGTAATGAAAGGTACTTAAATAAGTTATTAAAGTTTAGGCAGTTCAGGGCTGAGATTTGCAGTTAGGTTTCCTGCAAGATTCACGGAAATCAGAGAGGATGTATGCTGGCCAGCGAAGAACAGCAGCAAAGCAACAAGGCCTTATCAGAGTGCCCAGCAGAGCTTGGCTGGAATACAGCATTCGTGAAGAGGAATCTTAAGAGTACTTAAAAAGTGGAATAGATTAGACGTTATAAGCTGAGGGTACAGATCAGCACTGGAGCCCTCGCCTAGCGCATGTAAGGCCCTGGGTTCAAGGC
This sequence comes from Dinomys branickii, assembly GCA_004027595.1. NCBI lineage: Eukaryota > Metazoa > Chordata > Mammalia > Rodentia > Dinomyidae > Dinomys > Dinomys branickii. The sequence goes on from PVLD010007982.1 coordinate 47,721, forward strand.
GCAGCAACACACACACATACACAAAATAGAATTTTTTGTTTGTTTTTTGAGACAGGGTCTTGCTCTGTAGTTCAGGCTGGCCTTAAACTCACTATGGAGCTTGGCCTGGCCTTGACCTTGCAGTGATTATCCCTATCTCCTCCAGAGTGCCAGGATTACGATGTGCTGCTACACCCGGTCAAAAATAAAAAAAATTTTTTTGGCATTGGGAATCAAACTCAGGACCTTGCCCTTGCCAGGCAGGTGCTGTGCCACTGAGCTCTCTCCCCAGCCCCGAGAATAAAATTTGAAGAAACAATTTGATGCTCAAAAATTTGCTTCTTATTTTAGACTTTTCCCAGAAAGTTATTTAAACCTTAAGAAACTCTATCAATTACCGAAAAGCCTTTGGGAGAAGCGCCCTCAATCTTCAGCATTAGTTGAAGCACTACGCTGATGAATGATTCTATTGCTGGAAGAACTTTAAAACAATGAAAGCACTAACATCCAACTGCCACTGGAAAGAATAAAGTTAGATATAAAATATGTTAGGGAAATAGGCCTGTTTGAAGGACAGGTTGATTGTGTTGAAACACAGCAAGTGTATCTACATAAGCATTTTGTATAAAGACACACAAGAGCACAGTGAATTCCTCTGGACAACGGGATTGGAAGTTGGAAGGCAGCAGGGAAACACTTTTTCATTTTATTTGCTCTATGCTGTCTAAATCTTTTGGCCCAGCAATTGAACTTTTAGGGACCTGTCCTACAAAAACACACAGTTGCTCGAAAATGTATAAACAATTCACCATTTTACCACGGTTTAACTAGAAAACAAAAACCTTTAAAAACTTTCAAATGCTCATCATTCTTACCCAGGGTATATGTTTGCATAAGCTTAGGAAAAGGGTCTGGAAGCCAATCATCAAAACTTACCTATGGGAGAGAGGTAAGAGCAGGTGGACCTTTATTTTTCCGTATTTCAGTACTAGTTATGTTACAACGTGCACTAATTATTATTAAAGTTTCTTTTTGATAACAAAACGCTATTCTAAAATATTGTCTCTTTAAGCTGGGCATAGTGGCACACTCCTTTAATCTCAGCACTCTGGAAACATCCGTTCCTTTTTTTTTTTTTTTTTCCGGGACCGGGGATCGAACTCAGGGCCTTAGTGCTTAGCGGCAAGCACTTACCCCACTGAGCTGTACCTCCAGCCCATCTCAGCACTCTGGGAGGCTGAGGCAGGAGGATCATTGTGAGTTCAAGACCAGCCTGGGCTACAAAGTGAGCTCAAGGCCAGTCTGAAGTGCATAGTGAGATCCTGTCTCAAAAAGACCAAAAAAAAAAAAAAAAAAGTCTCCTTAAATGTGTCTTGTGAGATAACAATTACATCTCCAGCAGTCTTTCCCAAATCACATGGAGTTCTGGAGTTCTGACTCCTGGGCACCTTGGTTTTGGGAAGAGATTTCTGGGTGTGGGGCCAGGGAATCTTAGTCTAACTAGCACTGTAGAATATTTATATAAATGCTATGATTTGAGAAGTAAAGAGCTACTGAAAGAGCCAAGATGGTCTTGAGGCGCGCTCATTCACATCAACCTTAGCTGATGCCTTGCACTTCTGCAGTGAGCTATGTGCTCCTGCAGCTTTCTCAAAATTTTTATTAAATTTTAATTGGCAATATTCATATGGGGTATAATGTGATGGTTTGATGTACGTATACATTGTAGAATAACCAAATCTGACATTTATCATCTCACGGTTATCATTTCTGTGCTGAGAATATTTAAGGATTATTCTCATTTGTATTTACTTTTCAACTTTTTTTCCTTCTATCTTTTTGAGACAGGGTCTCACTATGCGGTTTAGCCTGGCCTTGAGCTCACTTTGTACCCCGGGCTGGTCTCGAACTGGCAACAATCCTCCTCCCTCAGCCTTCTGAGTGCTGGGATTACAGGCTTGTGCCACCACACAGAGCTACTTTTTAATTTTTAAGATTTGTGTTAGTGTCTGTTTGCAGGGCACAATGACTATGTTCATCTTGGGGAGCCGGTACATGAACATAACACGTCTGCTTACATTTTACTTCCTCCTACTCCCCCGACCCCAGATCCTTTTCTCATTTGCTAACGCTCTGTCTCCCCGTTTCCTATTCTTTTATTTTGCTCCATGGTGCATAAATACCACATTTTCCTTATCCTTTAAACTGCTGACGGACAGATAGCCCACGCCCAAGGTTTTGATATTCTGAGCTGCGCCGTTGTAGACAAGGATATGCATGTATCACTGTCGTTCTCTCCCAAGAAAGGAAGTTGATTCTCTTGGCAAACACCCGTCACCATGGTGTACAGTAGGTCACACACACATTCCTCCTGTGTCACTGAACCTGGTGCTCTAGAATCTATGTTCCTCCAAAATAATCAAGGTGGTGATTACTCTCATGTTTTGATTTGTTTTGGGGGTGGGATTGAACCCAGGCCCCTCACATCCCAGGCAAACGTCCTACTACTGAGCCACGTTCCCAACCTACTACTGCCACCTTATTTTTTATTTTTATTTATTTTTGTTCTGTTTTTAATTTTTCTGAGATGGGGTCTTACTGTGTAGGCCAAGCTGGCCTTGAACTCGTGGCAATCTTCCTGCCTCAGTCTCCTGAGTGCTGGGATTAAAAGTGTGCACTACCATGCCTGGCTTCTTACTTCCATTTTAGAGAATGAACAATTAAAGCACTTGAAGTGATTTTCCTTCGTATTGTACAGTACCAAATTTCCTGTCTTCACCACACTTTATTTTTTAAATTGAATTTTCTTTTTTTAAATGTTTTGTTTTGTTTCACTATACTTTAAAGAAAGGTTGCTTTCTCCCAGAGAATTTACCTTGGCATTGCTGTGTTACAGTGAAAACTTATAAAATCAACTGGCCAGATTTGCCCTGAGGGTCTTAAGTTTGCAAATTCTTATGTCAGAATATTACTATGACTGCTATTAAAAATAGTTACTCTAAGTCACACAGAGAATGTCCTTATTGTAAAGAATGTATGCTGATCTGAACAGAGTGGCCTACACCTGTAATCTCAGCACTCTGGGAAACCAGGGGCGGAAGGATGACAAGTTCAAGCTCAGCCTGGGCAACTTAGACCTGGTCTCAATAGAAAACAATTTTTTTTAATGCTGGGGATACAGCTCAGTACAAAGGCCTTGAGTTTAATTCCCAGTACTGCAAACCAAACCAAACCACACACACATAGATGTTCAGATAGGCAAGTGGAACAAGCGCAGGAAAGTGTTCACAATTGTTGGATTTAAATGCTGTTACTTTTGAACACTAGTCTGTGGCATTTCTGAGGGATTTTGAAAGAATACCAACGAATAAAGCACTGAGCTAGCACAGGGCTCTCCTTCAGTTGTCCCTTACCAACACTGTGGCTCCCCGCTTCTGAGAACCCTCGGACGCCTGTGTGCACTGCACTTTTTCTGGCTTTTACTTCTGTGAGGTCAGTCAGTGACGCGCTGTATTCCTTGGTAGAGCCCAGGCAGCACTAACAAGTTCCTCTGGCACTGGCACAGATCACTGCCTTTACTGTCCGGCCGTTCATCGTCACAGTCATGATCATTGACTTGCTTACTCCTTGTCCAGATTTAGAAGCAGCCCCCTAATGATTTGGAACTCAGTGTACCTACCTCAACTTTTATACACTTACCCATTCCCCTGGATATGGACCATGCTTGGAAATGAGACCAGCGGAGGGCGGGGGATGAACCTAAGTGAAAAGTCTTGGGGGCTGGGGATATGGCTCAGTGGCACAAATGTCTGCTTGGCAAACACAAGGTCCTGAGTTCGATTCCCGATACAAAAGCAAAAACAAAAAATGAAAAGTCCCAGAACACTCTGTGAGTGTTGGTGGACCTTTCAGCTAATAAACATATGGAGAGCCAAAGAAGGCTACCTGATCATCTCTGCCCGCCCTGCCTCCACGGTAATAACGAGTGCAAAATACTTCTCCTGTAGCCTTCTCTCCAGACTGGGCCTGTTCCAGACTGACAGGGTTGTTTTTTTGCTTTTTTAGGGTGCAAATCATAGAAGAGATTAAGAATAAAACAAAGAAATCATTTTCCTATCTCATTTTATTTTAGTTTACCACTTTTTCATTCAAAGGGAGCTTGTGACTCTTAGATACAAAGACCCCTGAGTACTTTCTTTGTGATTTTACTATAGACCAGGAGTGACATTTCGGTGTCTATTAAAATTGGTCTTTGGGTTTTTTTTTCCTCCCAGTACTGGAGGATGAAAAAGAGCGGCCCTGTCACACTGAGCTACATCTTTCTTCCTTTAAAAAATTTTTTCTTTGAGGCAAGGTCTCAGTAAATTGTCCAATCAGGACTCAAACTTACGACCTTCCTGCTTCAGCCTCCCTAAATGCTGGATTATAGGCATACACCACCACATCTTGTGACACTAAATTGCTTAATCTTCCCAGCTGGTCTTTAGTTATTTTATAATAATTTAGAGAGTCAGTTTTTAAAATTTTAGTGTAACTGGGATTCCTGAGTTTTGAAGTATGTATAAAAAAGTATGATTTTTATATATTATTTTCAGTAACTGGAAAAGTCCACTCTGTACTTTTAACTTTTTTTTTTTGGCAGTACCAGGCATTGAACTCAGGACCTTGCACTTGCCAGGCAGGCGCTTACACCACTGAGCTACATCCCCAGCCCTGCTCTGTACTTTTATCCCTAGAAAAGGTGACTAAGGCATCAGTATTCTTTACCTTTAAACCAGAATAATATCAACACCCTGTTGTCACACTGCATACCATACTGCTCAGAAAATATCACCAATTACTCGGCGGAGAAAGAGTATATGACTTTATGATAAAATCAAAGTGTGGATAAGTGTAAGAAAAATAATAAAAGGAGTTTTTGGAGATAAAAAGAGCTATGACTTACTGCTTTTGATGTATAAAGCATCATTATTTGTTTGGGGCTGTGATGCAGTGATCGAGTATCTGCCTATCACACTTGAGATCCTGGGTGCCACTGCCAGCACTGCAAAGATAAATGAATTACTGAATCTGTCATGATCAGAGATTAAGCTAATCATCTAATAAGACTAAAGGAACAAGACAGGACAGGTAACTGTTGAGGAGAAGAGGAATCAAGAAGAGAAGGTAGGTGTTATGGTTAATACATTGTGTTAAATTGGGGAATCTAGAGGTTTAGCTGAGTGACTCAGGAGGAAGCTGGGGTGCTTACCTGGGTGGGGGTAGGCTGTTTACAATGTAGGGGAGAAAAGGAGGCTGTTTTTCAGCCATTCCTCCCTTTTGCTGGTTGGTTTTGCTGTGCTCTGCTGCCCTGAACAGTTTGCCCTCTGCCATGTGCCACTCTGCCTCAGAACCAGCCAAATATGGACTAAAACCTCCACAAACTGTAAGCTAAATAAACCTTTCCTTCCTTCATTTTGGGTGTTGGGTATTTTGTCTCAGCAACGAGAAAAAAGTAACCAAGACAGAATTTGGTACCAGGAGTGGGGTTGTTTCTGTGACTATACCTGACAATGTGGTTCAAGAGCCTTTAGAAATGGCTTGTGGGAAGAGTTTGGAAAGGTTCAGAGATGTCGCCTGAAAGGGATGCGCTGGAACACCTTCGGCTGTTTTGTCTGGGAGATTCTGGTCAGAGCTCGAAAGACCAGAAGGCTGATAGAAATCCTGCTGGTAAAGACCAGGTTTGGAAGGTTTCTGATGGGAAGGACTGCATTGGCTGTTGGACTCCAAATGATGTATGTTATGGCTTGGCAGAAAGTTTGTCTGCATTTTACTCGTGTCCAGAGACTTTGCCTAAGACAGAGATTAAGGCTGGCAGCGAACTGATTAATCTGGCAAAAGAAATTTCAAGGCAGTCAAATGTTGGGGCAGTGGCATGGCTGTTGTTGGCAGCTTTTAGCCAGATCTATATTGAGAATCAAGAGCAAAGAGCCCAGCAGGATGATTTAAAATGTTGTGAGTTTGGCTAAAAAGGAAGCTCCAGTGAAACTGTGGACTGCAAAGATAAGGCTGAGGTGATCTCTGTTGCTATGAGGGAACAAGAGAATGGAAGAGATGGCCTGAGGGCATCACAACAAGCAGCAAGTCTCCACCCTTTGCAGCCTCAAAACTGTAAAGGTGAGAGACCCTGCCTTGAGAAGAAAGCCAACGAGTGCCAGGTTCCAGAATGGAGATGGCATAGAGAATTTGCTCCTCAAAATTGGATTCAGTGTGCCCATCGATCCAGGCACTCAACTATGGCCAAGAGAGATGAAAGTTTGGCTACTGCTTCAGGTGGCAGCAGACCTTGGCATCATCCACGTGGCCCTGGCTTTAGGTGCAAGGAAAATGCAAGAGTTCTGAGGTTAAAGAGGCTTCCACCCAGATTTCACAAGGCCTGGGAGGCCAGGCAGTGTGCCCCGGAGAGGGCAATATGTGAGGCTGTAAATGTGAAGCAGAAGGTGCCCTGGAGTCCTCAGAAGTTTAGAAAAGACAGGAGCGTGGATCATCTGAGAAAAGCTGCAACTGGGGAGCAAAGCAGACCTAAGAGAGAAGCCGTGGGAGCTGTAACTGCCAGAAGTGCCATAGGGGTGGACTCATGGAAGCCTTTTGGAGCTCACAACTTGCCACAAGTTGCTTCACATGCTAGATGTAAAATTACAGGACACAATGTTAGCCCTGCTGGATTTTGGACTTGCTTCGATCTCAATGCTCTATATTACCCTGCTGGTGCCTTTTGGAATGGTAATGTTTATTTTGTGCCTTTAAATGTTGGAAGTGTTTAATTTTCATTTGTATGGGGGCAAAATATTATGGTTGTAATATAAGAATGGCTTTGTATATGAAAACTGGTTTAAGGAAATGTATATAATTGCCAAGTTGACAAGGGGTGGAGTGTTATGGTTGATACATTGTGTCAACTTGGGGAATCTAGAGGTTTAGCTGAGTGACTCAGGAGGAAGCTGGGGTGCTTACTTTGTAAACATCCTGAGACTGTGGAAGAGGAGGGCATGGAGATTGTGTAAGAGTTTCACGCCCCCTGGGTGGGGGTAGACTGTTTACAATATAGGGGAGAAAAGGAGGCTGTTTTTCAGCCATTCCTCCCTTTTGCTGGTTGGTTTTGCTGTGCTCTGCTGCCCTGAACAGTTTGCCCTCTGCCATGTGCCACTCTGCCTCAGAACCAGCCAAATATGGACTAAAACCTCCACAAACTGTAAGCTAAATAAACCTTTCCTTCCTTCATTTTGGGTGTTGGGTATTTGTCTCAGCAAGGAGAGAAAAGTAACCAAGACAGTAGGGCAAGCACAGGTGGTAGTCCGGAGACTTGTGTTGTAAGCAACAGTAAGCCTTACTGCTCACTGCATGGAAAAGCCTTTTGTTCTGCAGTTTAGCAAAGAAGCCAGGACAGCAAGAACCATCTGTACAACTGGTCATAAAGAGGCCACTTTAATATTAGACACTAGTCGAGAGACACTCTGCAAACCCCAGGACAGTGTCTCAGGCTCTTCTTGGCTGTTGCCATAATGGAGTGTTTGATGTAGGACTCCACAGGTTTGGCTGCTTCTGGATAGAAGAGGCAGATGGAAAGATCAGTAAATCATGCAGAAATTAATCTTCACCTCATAATAAAGTGAGTTATTTAATAACATGAAATATGGAACATAATATCTGATGGATGTGATGGGTTTATTTTCTTTGAGATGGGGGTCTCACTATGTTGCCCATGCTGGTTGCAAACTCCTGGATTCAAGCAATACTCCTGTCTCAGCCTCCTGAATAGCTGGGATTGCAGGAACAGTGTGACCACACCAGGCTAGAGTGAGTGATAGCTTGATGTCACGTACACTAATGATGATGTTGGCACAGAATGATAAGTAGGAAAGACAAATCATGAGGGAACATCAGACAAACCCAAATCGAGGCATGATTTACAAAATAAATGGCAGGACAACTCAACTAAACGAAGTGTGTCCTCTCAGAGGGAACAGCTGACAGAAGTTGAACACGGAGTGGAGATGAAATAGATTGGTGTCTCCCACCATGGTGGGGCAAGCTGTAACCTCGGCACTGTAGTAGGCTGGGCAGGACGACTGCAAGTTCGAGCCTAGCTTGAGAAATTTAGCGGTTTAGCAAGACCCTGGCTCCAAACAAAGATAGATGCTAGATAGATACAGATAGGGGCTGGGGGATGTAGCTAAGCGCAAAGGCCCTGAGCTCCACTCCCAGTACAGGGCGGGCGGGGGCGGGTTGGTGTTAATGTTAAACTTCCTCATGGAGACTGTACGGTACGTAAGTGCAGAGACTGTCACCGCACAGCCAGCCTACCAATCAATAGCCACTGGTCGCAGCCGCCCCTCCCCTGCCCGGGTATTTAGTTAGGACCCGAGGGGGCCCTCTCAGCCTCGCCCTCCCGTGCCCTCTCCGGTCCCCGCGTGGGGCAGCGCTGTGCCTTTTCCGCCCCTCCACCTTCTCCCACCTGGGCCTCGGTCCACCTGTTCGTGCGCTCCCCGCCCGCCCCCACCTTTGGCAGTCCCGGCGTCCTGAGCCCGCGGGAGCCGGGCGCCGCAGAGGCAGGGAAACTTCTGCGGCTTCGGGCGCGCTACGCGGGGACCCGGGCTCCGGCCAGCGCCTGCGCGGGGCTGGGACGGCGGCTCCGCGCCCACGATGGGCTGCTCCAGCAGCGCCCTCGGCAAGGCTGGCGACGGCAGCAGGGTCCGCAGCGGTGAGTAGGGGCCGGTTCCCCCGCTGGGGTCGGAGATTCGCGGGGGCTCCGAGGTCCGAAAGGTGCGCCCCGAGGACAGCGCGCCCAGCAGGGGGCGAACGACGCCCCGCGGGGTCCGGGAACCTCGCGGGCCAGGGTCCCGGGCGGCAAACCTGACCTGTGATCCGCGGCTTCCCTCCCGAACCCAGCTGGTCCAGAACCGGTCCGCATCGGGTGGCAAACGACTGAAGGGCGCAGAAAGGGCTCGGCCTGGGCTCTTCCAGCACCTTCCAGGGCCCGGATCCACTTCCCCCACCTTCGGCTTAGGTGTGTCTTGAGAGATGTGTGTGTGTGATTAAAGGTGAGCAGCGGGACGGGGTGGGGATCAGGTTCTCGAGTTCGAGCCGAGCCCGGGCAACTAGTGAGATCCTGCCTGGTGGGGGGAAGCGGGGGAGAGTTGGGGCGCACCTCAGCACCAAGGCCCTGCGCTCAACCCTTAGTGCTGGAGGGAGGGGCACCACTATGTTTTGAGCCTCTACTGTTCAAGTGACCCTCCTAACTGAGACGGGTGGAAGACACACAAGGAGCACGCTGAACGACGGATTCGGATCGCTGGACGGTGACAAATACTGCGAGAGGGTCACAGGCAGGTTCATCTTATGGCATGATGGGCTTTGCAGCCAGCTCTTCGGCTTCTGGGTGGGCACCGTCCGGACAAAGCTCTGAACGCTAGTGTCCGGCCTTCTCCCAGGCTCCCAGCAGGGACTGGGGGCTTCATACTCTCTCTCCTCAACCCCTTTCCTCAGGTCTCCTCCTGACGCCTGTGTTAGTACAGAAACAGAAATCCCCAGCTCTCTGTGCTTGAGGCAGAGGGCTCAGGACTGTCACCCATGCGGTGTTCAAGCGCAGCCGCGGGGGCCTGGCCAGAAACATGTCGTACTGCTGCTATCTTGTGATGTGTACAATTTATTTTTCTGGGCTCAGTAGGTCACAGAAAGCAATAAGAAGTTAGAAAGTAGGCAAAAAAAAGAAAAGAAAAGAAAAGAAAAGAAAATTAAAACCAGGTGTGAAAACCAAACCCCTCTTGGTTGACAATAGAGGAATGACAGGAAACACCCATTCCCAAAGCACCGTCCTTGCTAACCTTTCTCCTAAACTGCCCGGAGCCCCCGCAGGAGGCCCGCGCACTGAGCTGTCGCCTTCTTCATATTTTATCTTGTGAAATCAAGTGGATTTTTGTATCCCGTTCTATGATAAATCCTTACTGGTATCAATACGGAAAACTGAAGGGGGAAAAAGAACTGAGGCTTCAAGGGGGAGCTACGGCATCTTATCCAGGCTTCTCTTCTCTCCTTCCACGCTGGGCAGCAGTATCTTGGTTTAAAAAAACAAAGCGCTGGGCCGGGGTATAGCTCAGTGGTGCATGCAGTGCATGCTGGGTTCGACCCCACCTCACCCTCCAAAAAGGACAAATCATTATAGATTTTTAAAACTGATAAAAATGTGTACTTCAGGGAATGTGACCCTTGAGAAGAGGCAAAAGTTTGCAGTGGAAGAGGTCCTTAATTCTCTCAATATTTTATTGCTAATATTAATATCCACTTATACATTATAGTTTTGTTTTTATTCTTGCTTTCGTTGCGGCTGTAAGTTTCCATGGCTCTTGTTATGAAAGAAATGTTAAAACTTGACAACCAGTATGAGTGTACTGAAATTAGTTACCACTCGGCATAAACTGCTTACCACACAGGCCGAATCAATCAACAGGTGTGTCGCTTCTGCTCTCTGTCCAATAATACTCTTCTGTAATTGGATACTATTGTATGTTCAGCAGCATTTCAACTCCCTGGTCTCGGAGACCTGATGAATAATTCAATCCTGTTTCTACAGCTTAAAACTTCTTAAGCCCCTACATACAACTCCTAGTCTGAGTGAGCGTGTTTTCAGATAACAGCAGTCCAAGTGCATGGAATGTGCTGTGTGCGTTCGTCCACTGCACCCCGGGCGGGACGATGCTTAGCACATCAGAGGCCCTCGGGAAGTGTTTGCTGAAGGAGTGAAGTCATTTTATCCTTATAACAGCACTATGGCTAAGTGTTAGGGTTCTCCCAACTTTATAGACAAGGAGGAAATAATTTACCACAAGTCACAGGACTCCTAAGAGTCAGAGGTGGGCTTTGAACCCAGGCCCTTAAGCCAGTTTATGCTAACAAGACTTAAATCTACTTTTGCCCCAAATCACTCTGGATCCCCATGAGATATGTGACCACCCACTTAGCAAACACTATAAAGAGTGTTTGTTCTAGTCCCTAAATTAGATATGTACTATTTAGGTGTTACATAAATATTGTCTAATATATAAGCATATTAACATAATATTGCATTAATAAGATTATATTAATAATTTATGTTATAAATTTTATTATAATTTATATAACATACTAACTGTTAATATACATTTAATGCATTATATAAAGCATTAATGTATAGTAGCAATATGGTGTATTAATATGTGGTATTAATATTAATATACTGACATTTATTTATTGTATTTCTTTTGTTGTTTCTGTAGTGGGTCACCACATATCTAATGGGGATCAGGAATGATTTGAGACATACAAATGTAATATAATAAGTACTACATTTATTATGATTCCTAAATGAGACATGTATATATGCTTCCAGTTTTTTTTTTGTTTGGTCCTTTTGAGACAGGGTCTCAGTGCAGTTCAGGCTGGACTTGAGCTCACTTTATAGCCTGGGCTGGTCTTGAACTCACAACCCTCCTGCCTCAGCCTCCTGAGTGGTGGGATTACAGGCACGTGCCACCACGCCGGGCTATTTCGTATTTAAATAATTTAAATAATAACAGGAATATTTGCAGGACATTGAACTTTAGAGAGATTTCTAGCAGAATATTTAGATAGTTGTGAAGAAGCTCCCAGTGCCTTCCTGTAGAAACAGATATTCTGCATAAGAGATTCTTTGAAATTTACAGTAGCAACCTTAAAACTCCATGGATTGAAATTAAAATACATGAAGTATGCTATAGACTGGATTGTGTTAACATATCTCCCTTGCTGCATTTTCTATTAGAAATTTTTGAGTTTCACAACTGTTATACATACCCAAGTGTGATGAAGTATGCCTGGAATCCCATCACTTAGAAGGCTGAGGCAGGAGGATCTCAAGTTCAGTTCCAGCCTGGGCCACCTAATTAGTTTAAGGCTGTTTTCAATCATCTATAGTGAGACCTTGTCTCAAAAACCAAAACAAAAAATAAAAACAAAAAACCATTACATATGTGTAATATTGGCCTATAAGCAAAAAGACTCATAAAATAATGGGTTATGTTCTCTCTTAGGTCTCTTATAGCTCCAAAATTCTGAGACACTAAAATAAGAAGGTACTTTTCTAGGCTCAAATTTAAATCAGTCAGGAGCTTCTAGTTGAGCAGCCACTAGCCTTCATGGGAATAATCTGTTCTATGATCACATGTGGATGTTCGCTATGACCCACTGGACACTGGATCTCTACCCACTTGCAGTTTCTGTCCATCGCACCTAAGCCGAATGACCAGGAGGTCTGTGCACGGGGTGAAGCAAGGTGCAGACTGGCCTCTGGGTGTAAATAATTACCCAGGGCTAACGCTGCCTGATCTGGGCTAGTCACACTTTGAGTTTTACTAAGTGCCCTGAAATACCTGAGGAAAAAAGGCTTTCCTTTCCCAAAGGATATTAGATTGACTTTGGAATTTGTTATGTTTGTGGAAGCAAATTCTAAATATGATGGCCGTGGCTAGTCTGATAGAATTTGAAACCAGGGCTGGGAATTTAGCTCAGTGGTGCAGCGCCTGCCTGGCAAATGTGAGGTCCTGAGTTTGATTCTCAGTATAAAAAAAAAAAACCAAAAGAATTTGAAACCAAAGAATGTGTTGATGTCACATACTTGGTGACCAGAAGATTTCTAGACTTCCCCATAGAGCCCTTTTCCCCAAGCTGCCAGGACCCCTGCTAGTGTACATAATAACTGTTCCATTCTTTCTTAACACAAACGCTCTCCCTTTATGGGAGAATTCTCCTTCTGGAGATTCTACTGCTTACGCACAAATGTGGACAAAGGAAACAGATGGTAATTATTGCCCAGTTCATGGCCGGGTTAATGTGTACAGGTCCACTGAGAATTATAACCATTTGTTTGTTCTCACCAATGTTTCCGTTAGATCCTTGGAGTCCTGGCTGCCTAGGCAATGGGAGGAGGCTTGAATTTCACACCGTTGTATGAATTGTTCTTTGTATCAGTGGCATAACTTCAGGCTTCAACCAATATTTTCATTTGCGGCATTTCAGTCCTAACTAGACCAATAATTCTCCCTGTAATTGAAGAGCAAACATCATTCACCTTAAAATGGCTTTGTGTAGGTTTTGCTTGCATACAAAAATTATATAATGTTTTTTGTTTTTCTTTTGGTCTTTTTGAGACAGAGTCTTGCTATGCAGTTCAGGCTGGCCTTGAGCTCACCTTTGTAGCCCAGGCAGGTCTCGAACATGCAATGATCCTCCTGCCTCAGCCTCTCAAGTGCTGGAATTACAAACATGCACCATATATAATATAATTGACTATTATTCACGTGTTACAAGAGTTTGAGCCGAGCCTGGGCAACTAGTGAGATCCTGACTGGGGTGGGGAGGTCCCTGGCCCGAGTCTTGAGTTCTTGGCATGTCTTTGTGGAAGTCCTGATTACCACATACAGCTAATTAAAGCAGAATATAAGAACTGCAGACATGGTTCAAAATGGGAAAATATTTGAAAACAGTAGGTAGTTCTCACCCTTACCATTTGCTTCATTCCAATCACTGGAAAAGCATTTACTGATTTAGGGCTTTTCATATATTCTCCCAAAGTTTTAAATGTATCGCACATTTTATTTCCTTCGTTTTTATTTTTAACATACAATGTGTTTTATTCACTGTTCATTGTCTTGATTTTTGCCTAACAATTTAGAGATTTTTGCATTTTGATGTATAGAGGCCTTCTTTCTCCTTTTTTGTACCTGCAAAGTAATCTGTTGTGTGATTTATTTAAGCAGCCTCCTGCTGAGGGGTTTAATTTGTTTCCAGCCTTTTCCTGTTGCAAACAAGTTTTCAGTGAATTCCTTTGTGCATACATCACTTTGGAAGTGTACAAGTATATGCGAGGCCAATTTTCCAGAAGTGGGATTGCTAGGTCAAAGAATGGACACGTTTATAATTCTGCTAGAAGACTGCCTTAAATGCCTCCCATAAGAGGTGTGCCAGTTTATACTCTCATCAACAAGCAAATACATCTTTTTCTAGAAATTGGAAACTTTCAGATGTTTGTGCAGCCACATCAGAACAGGAGCACAGAGCAGCAGCTGGAGGGTATGACCGGGAGCACGTTCCTGGTTCTGGGTGCTCCCGTTCATGATCTCCTTTAATGCCCAGAGTAGCCTACAAGGCAGACATGAGCATGAACACCCCAAACAGAAAGTTACTGCTTAGTGAGGATATCGGGGCTAGTTAATGGTGGGGATGGAGCTTAAGCCCCATGCGTGTGGCCCCCAAACCCCCACTTTTCTCACAACCTACAGTTTCATCTGCAGTCTGGTCCTGGGTCTGCCAGGTTTCCCCCTTAGGAAAAATGCAGTCAATAATCAGTTAGTGGGTGGGTGAGTGAATGAATGATTGGCAGAGATGGGGATTCTGGGAGAGAAATGCAGAGGACTTGGGAACAGCAGAAAGCAGAAGCTGGAAGGTGGCATCGGCAGAGCTGGGCTGGGGACAAGCATGTTGGTGTCTGAGGAGGGTCTCCTAGTCACTCAGGAACAGTAACTACAGCACAACAAGGCTTTATTGTGTAGGACTAAGTCCCGCTTCTGTGAGGCCGCTACACCTCTCAAATGATGTGTAATTTCCCTTCACTTCTCTGTTAATATTTTACATCCTCAAGTTTAAAAAGCCACCTCAGTGCTTGATGGGAGGGCTACTCAAAGCCTCACCAAAGTTGATGAAAACATTGTACTGGCTATGCTTGGAATCCTGGTGTAAGTGTAGGCGGTACTGGGTCACAGTTTTTCTTTACAGCAAAATACCAGAATAGACCTTTCCCAAGTGGGTATTAACATCTCGAGAGTGTCCTGATGACCTCAGGAGCTTCGGCTGCCTCGTTGCTTGAGCACTTCTTGGAAATTGACTTCACAGTCCTGAGACGCTTATCTGTACAGATGGAAGGTGTCCAGGCTTTGCCCTAGAAGGATGAAGACTAAAAAAAAACCACCTACATTATTTTAAAGCGCTGATCCTGCTTGGGGATCCAGCACTATGTAAGTCAGGCAGTGCAGGGCACATTGCCCAATGCTGCCTCGGCCACGTGTCAGAGTTTGCCAGCGTGTGCGCATAGGCTCCAGTGAGCCAGGGTTTCTCCGGCTTTGGGGATCTTGTCAGCCCAAGATCTATGGGAGCAGCTTCCTCTGCTTGGCCCACTGTGCCCACAAATACCATAGTCACGTTGTCAGGACGTGGAAGAAAGTAGAACACTGGGCTATGCATTGTGGCAGTTCTGTCATTTTTACTAATATGTTCGCTTACTGAGAGACAGTGTCTCCTCTCAGCCACCGCAGCAGGGACCTCTGTTGCAAAGTCCTCTTCAGATCATTCTTTTTGCTTATTTCTTTCTCTCACCATCACTGATAATGATAGTGGATGTTTTCTTTTTCTCTCTTTTCCTAAGATTCTGGTGAAACCATATAGTTTCTTTTGGTTAATTTCCTTTCCTTTTGCTTGCTCTGGTGTACTGTCTATACACAAGATAGTTATGAGAGACCCTGGTTACCTGTGTACCTCACACACACACGTGTGTGTGTGTGTGTGTGTGTGTGTGTGTGTGAATTTCAGCATACTGCAGTCCAGGGTGGAGTGCTCCCTAAGAATGTGAGTCTGGAGTTAGGCCGTCTAGGTTCAAGACTCGATTCGGGGTCATTTATTATTTGTGTGACTTTGAGCCAATCATTCTAACTCTCCGGGTCTCAGCAACCTCACTTGTCAAATAGGACTGACAATATTTATTGCACAGCGTTGTTCTAAGACACAAATAAGGTGATACATCTTATACACCTAGAATATGAGTATCAGTATTGCCTAGAACAGGGTTGGCAAACTAGCCTGCTTGCTAAATCCAGCCTGCCACCTATTTTTATTAATAAAGTTTTATTGGAACATAGACTTACCCATTCATTTACATCTTGTTACGGCTGCTTTCTCTCTAGGATAAGGTGAAAGACTTAAGAAAACTCTCATCCCAGGGTGTGACTCTCTTGGACTAAATCAGCCCTTTGGTTCCTTGATACATTATCATTGGTAGATTGTCTCTCACGCCGCTCTGGCGTGCTATCAAGAGGGTGTAGACCACAGCAGGCGTTTGTGGGTGGGCACTTCCCACACTCCTGCACTCACACACACCCCACAGTTCCGGTGCCACCATTCACTCTGGTCTTGCCCAACTAGTGATATATGCCTCTGCCTGGTGACCCTATAGGTAACCTACTTGTTTCTCTGGGGATCTTTTAGAAATACAGCTTCTGGTTCTCTGGCTCTGGGGTGGAGCCTGAGATTCCACCTTAAGAAAGCTCCTGGGTAATATTGATGATGCAAGTTTGGGGACTACAGTTGGTCTCTAAAAGCACCTAAACATTCACAGTGAAATCAAACTTCCTTGAGCTAAAATCTGAGCTCCACCACCTTCTTGCTATTTGTCCCTTCTAGATAATGATGCTATTATGTCCTCCTCTGTATAATGAAGAGAATAATAGATACACCTTGTAGAGTCGCTGGAAAGACTGAGTGAGATAATGCACATCGAGCTCTAGGGTGGCACCTCAGAAACTGTTCGCCACTGTTCTGGAGATGCGTGGTGGGCAAAACCCGTTTCATTTGGTAAAGTGTCCAATATGCACACACCAGAGACAGCCTTCTCGCTCCTTTCCTGGTCTGATGAGAGCCCTTTGGTTCTATAGACTATATTCCCACCTGAATGTTAGTCTTTTGTGCTAATAATGCCCATCAATGAATGAAAAAAAATTTTTTTTTTCCCAGTGGCAGATGCTGTTGGTCATTTCAAAAGTGATGTTTTGTGTTATAGCATGTTCGAAACAAGAGTTTACCTGCTGGGAGTCTAAAAGAAATGAAAGGAAATAAAATTGGAGAAGTGTATGTGAAGGAGGCAACTCAATGGTCATGGCCTGACGACGGGCTCCGTGGCTCTCTTACATGTCAGCCCGTCCTGTATGCAGGTGGCCATGTCTCCACCAGAGCCCATTGCGTGTTCCAGGAGAACCTCTGCATTGCAGGGGGCCCTAGTGAAAAAGAAGAGTGTGCCTGGTTTTTATTTATGATTTTTGGCTGATGACCTTCTACTTCAATTGCATGGAACGTTACTTACATCTACCTCTCTCCACAAAGGGTAGTGTGTTAGTATCTGCCGGCTGATAGAATGGGGGATTCGCACTTGGGTGATGCTACGTAGGGTGGCACTTTTATACACTTCGATGTAGGAAAGGGGCAAAACCATTGCAGAGTAGCATTACTTGCAGCTCCATGGTTGTTGGGATGGATGGGAAAATGGTAGAAAGGAACTGTAAAGAAATGAAGGTAAGAAGGTGATGAGGAGGAGGAGTAGACTGCCTTTTGGGGCCAGACTCATGCTGCAGTCTTGGTGTTCAAGTCGCAAAAGCTGTAAGACCCCAGAAACAGAAGCAGAGAACACACAGGGCTCGTCTTCCTCGCTGATTCTCTGGGAAACCCAGCAGTCCTTCGCAGGGAGGCCCTTGGGTAGCTTGCTATGGCACAGAGGTAGGAAACAAATTTTTCCCCTTGGTGGGTGGAAACTTTCATTTCTGATTAGGCAGTGAATGGAGTGGAAAAGCATGTACCATAATGTGAATTTCAGGTATGTTAGCTCTCACACTAATCCCTTTTGTGATGTTGCCTAGCATTTCGTTTCTTTGTGTGTCTATCACGACGGTGGTTATGACAAAGGTTCTGTTGGTTCAGCTGTCACAACAAATTTGTGCATGGATCAATTTACAACAAAATCAAGAGAGATAGTGAATACCAAAGGGTTAGGCCCAGAGAAGTGTATGATTTGATGAAATGTGGGGTTCAGAAAATAGACTCATCTCTAAACAACTTCAGATGTGGAAATAGTACATCTGTCCATAGTATTTATTACATAATAAAGTAGATTGGATGTAGCCTGTGTCCTGTTTGTGGGGTAAAAAATAATCTCACTGCATTTAAGGCAATGGTATCAGAAGAAATGATACAGCCCCTTCTTTTGCCTTGAGAAAGTGTGCTGGGAATTCATAAAAATCTATGGCTGGTAGTTGGGCACAGAGATGCACACCTGTACTCCTAGCATTTGGGAGGCTGAGGCAGGAAGGTCACTATGAGTTCAAGGCCTGGACTCAACTGCTCTTCGAGTTCTGGACTACATAATGAGATTCTGTCTCAAAAAACCAAAAACTAAAACAAAGAAAAACAAAAAAACCAAAAAGATCTCTAGACAGAGCACGTGGTTAGTGGCAGTGTGCAGATGCAAGTCGCACTTCATGAGGAAGTAGCTGTTGGAATTTCCTGCCAATGGTAAGCTAGGACAGCCGGGAGCAGAACATCCTTATTGTCGGCTGTAACTGCTTCCAGCCCATGCACACCTAGAGCAGGCACTTGATGAATCAATGAAATTAAAGTGTGTAAAGGAAACGTTTCTCTATATAAAAGTTGCCAGTGGTCTTTGCGAATACCAGTCAAGTCAGATAAAGTCATTGCTAGTGTGATGAATACCATTCTGTTGTGTCTCAGTCATGTTTCAAAACGTCCCATGACTGTAATACTGCTATGGAACTAAGGATTAGCCCAGAGTGATGACATAGCACCGAGCTTGGAAGGCACACAGCTTTATTATGCTAGTGGACTGGGGCACATGGAGGTCCAAATCACCAGCCCTGTCTTGGAGTGAAATAGTTACTTACACAGGTTTTTGGGAGGAAGTGCAAAAGGCAGGTAACAGGATATTCTACAGTTGGTTACACATGTCTTGTCATATATTGCTGGGCAAAATTTATCCTATGTAAGCTAATAGGGGTTACTATCGTATAACAA
The DNA here is from genome assembly GCA_004027595.1 of Dinomys branickii. Classification (NCBI taxonomy): domain Eukaryota; kingdom Metazoa; phylum Chordata; class Mammalia; order Rodentia; family Dinomyidae; genus Dinomys; species Dinomys branickii. The sequence goes on from PVLD010007982.1 coordinate 66,594, forward strand.
GGAGGTCCAGGTTATGGTGAGCCGGAAGAATAAATCCTTATCTAAGACTGAGCTGAGCTGTCCTTGTGATAAGTCTTTGAGAAACTTGAAAGCAAGCAAAATGTAACAAGATGCCCTAGCTGACTAAGCTACACTTATCTTGCAGCTGGCATTGGAATGTTAAGGCTCTGTTAAGTTTTGTAATTTTCTAACTGTGGGAAAAGGCTGTGATTCCTAGTTCCATCCTTGGATAGTGTTAGAAATATAAGTTTAAGATTTCCTTTACATTTAAAATTGCCTCTCTATTCTTGCCTTTTTTATTATAGGGGAAATTCTTCCCCAGTTTTAAGAAGTTGATGGGAGGAGGTAGCCTTTAAGGGAAGTTGCTGATGTATGGCCTCAAATTGTCTAGACACAAAGTGGGTCAGAAATTGAATTATAATTACAGTTTCAGTTGTAACTAGGAAGGCCACTTTCGGCACAGACTGATGTCAATTTTGGGATATAATAGTAGCAGCTCAGAAGCTGGGCCATGGCAGCCTTACCTCTGTGGGCGATGTCATGATGATATTTTACCCAGGAGTAGGCTGAGTCCTTTGGTATGATCATTCGATCATCTGGTAGACCCCAGACTCCATTTGGATCTGTAGTTGCCCCTTCCTGTTGTGCCCATTTTAATTCTTCTTTAGTGTGATGAAGAGGCCCCTTCTGGAGAACCATAACAGCTTTCGGAGGGATCTCATGTAATGCTTCTAAGTTTTGAACTAGATCATTGTTTCCCCGTGTTGAGCCCTCTGTGGCCAGCTTGGCAGCTTCATCTGCCTTCTGGTTCCCAAAGGTGATTTTGTCTTTTACCTTTTGATGTCCCTTGCAATGTATGACAGCCACCTTTTTGGATTTCCATATAGCGGCCAGAAGCTGCAGGATTTCATCTTTATTTTTAATTTGTTTTCCTCCAGCTATCAAAAGGCCATGCTCCTTGTATTGCATCCTGCTAACATAAATTGTAGCAAAGGCATATCTAGAATCTGTGTAAACATTTACCTTTTTATCTTTTTCCCAGTTGAGGGCTTGTATAAGTGCCCAGAGTTTGGCTCACTGAGTGGACCAATTTTGGGGAAGAAGCTTTGCTAAGCTTCTTTGGTGGTAACAAAGGCATAGCCAGCCCTACACTGTTCATCTTTAACAGAGCTATGTCCATCTGTGAACAGGGTGTACTCAGCATCTGTTAATGGCTCCTACTTAAGATCAAACCAATTAGCATAGAGCTCATCTGTCAGCATATGGCAGTCATGGTCAGGCTGTCCAAGCTCTGTGGGCAAATAGGTGGCTGGATTCAGAGCTTTAACCGGCTGGAAAGTGAGTTGGGGATTTCCAATAAGCAGTCCCTGACACCAGGTGATGTGGCTATTCAAAAGCCAATGGTGCCCCCTACTATTGAGGAGTTCAAGAATAGCCTATGGCACCTGAACTGTCAGGTTCTGTCCCCAAGTCAATGTGTCTGCTTCCAAACCAAGAGTGCGTTAGCAGCAAACACCCACAAACAAGCAGGCCATCCTTTTGACACTGAGTCCAGAGTCTTAGGTAAGTGACTGGCTTTCCCAGGGTCCCACCACTTGAGTTAGGTCTCCTGAAGCTATGTGATGCCTTTCATCAATAAACAGGCTAAAAGTGTGGGTCACATCTGGGATTCCTAAGGCTGGAGCTGAGGCTAAAGCCCTTTTGATCTGTGAAGGCTTCAGTTTCTTTTGTAGTCCACTTAATCACATCTCTTTCTGTTGTGTGTTTCTTTAACATATCATAGAGTGGCCTTGCCTTTTCAGCAAACCCAGGTATCATAATCCTACAAAATCTGGCTGCTCCCAGGAGTTCTCTAGGTTCACTTTTGCGATCGAGCTGCAGAATGGAGCAGATGACTCCTTTTCCTCTAGATCTAGGATCCTGGAGCCCCTGTTTTAAATCAAACCCTAAATACCTGACTTCCTGTTTACAGATTTGAGCCTTTCCCCAAGAGACCTTATAGCTGGTGGCCAGCAGGTGATGAGGAGGGCTTTAGTTTCCTCCCAATACTTTTCTTTTGTAGCACCCCCTATTACAGCATCAGTACATACTGCAGAACTACACAGTTATGTTTTCCATGGGGGAACTTGGCCAGGTCTGCAGGCAGATCTTCCCCAAACAGGATGGGAGAATTCTTAAAACCTTGTGGTAAATGAGTCTACCTTTTTACCCTGTGTGAGGGTTCGCCCATTCAAAGGCAAAAGCGTTAGCTGGAGAGGTCCACTCATAGGCAGAAGAAAGTATCTTTTAAGTCTGAACAGGTGAATCAAGTAGCATCAAGACGGAGCTGGCTCAGGAGTGTATGGATTGGGACTGTGAGCGAGCTTCTAGCGGGGCGAGCTTCTCGTGACATCGGATATTGTCTGACAGCAACAGGAGAGGCATTTGGTTTGAGCTCAGTTATCAGACAGGCCCAGTTAACAGCTAGCCCTGGTGGTGAGTCTTCTGCCCATACATGGGGAAACGGTTTTTAAAACCTCAGGGTTACAGTCTTTGGGCATTTCTGATTGATACATTCGCCATTCTTCTTCTCAGGGCACAGTCAATGCCAATATCAAGTCTGGAGCTGTGGGCTTAAAATGTAAGACATGCTGGCTGTTTTGGGGCAAAGGTAAAATAGCTGTCCCCAACTTTGAGAGGGGGATCCCAACCCAAGAGAGGAATAGAGGATTCAGGCATGTACAAAAATCATGTTTGACTGAATGTCTAACTGGAAGCAGGTTCTGCTCTGGTAGAACTTTTTCTCAGTAGGGGTTCCCATGGCTCCAACTACTTGTATCCTCGGGGCAGTGAAAGGAGCAAGGAGCCCAGTTACTACAGAACGTTCTGCCCCACTGTCCACCATGGAAATCACTGGTTTGCTCTCGATTTTTGGCAGTGACCATGGGTTCTTGGGGCCCAGATTTAATCTTGCAGAGCCTGGTTGTTCCTATGCGTCATTGTCGAAAAGTGGGAACAAGGATTCAGGCCGCTTGCTCCCTGGAGGCCTTCTGGTCCCTGAGGCAGAGAGGGCATTTGTCTTTTCAGTGTCCCAGTTGTTTATATCAAGCACATTGGTTTGGAGCCAGAGCTAGGACTGCTTGTTTTGAGACCCTGCAGGGTTTTTTTTTTTTGTCTTTGCTTCTGTAGCCGAGGTTGATTTGCCCAGGGCTTTTTGGGAGCGGCTTTCCTTCAACTGAAGCCAAGAGAGCAGTGTGGTGATGGTTTTGTTCCATTTTTTCTTCTCTCTCCTGGTTTACAAAAACATTCTGGGCTAACTGAAGCAGCTGGGAGGCATTCCTGCCGGAAAACCCATCAGTTTTTTTCCTGCAGATGTCATGGGCACAGTGTGTTACAAAGACTGAATTTATCATCCCCTGATTTCCTGGAGTCTCAGGGTCAAGTGGGATAAGTCTGGTATGCTTCACCCAATCGTTCATAAAACTTAGCAGGACTTTCATTAGATTCTTGGGTAATTTCAGCAATTTTGGACACGTTAATGGGCTTTTTCCCTCCCTCCTTTAACCCTGTCAGAAGAGCTTCGTGATACAGTTTCAAAGCTTCAAGGCCCAGTCTAGACAGGTGGAAGAGAAAGCAGTGTTTACCCAAGTGACAGAGTCAGCAACAGAGCCTGGGATTCTAGTCTTTATCTAGGTGCATCACCCTCAGAAATATGAGTTCGCTCTTCAGTGCTAAAAAGGGTCAGAAAGATGTGTTGGCAGTCTCCCCGGGTGGGCTGACGCATCCGAGATCATGGCCCGGGGCTTTTCTGAGTAGGAGGGAGTATGGTGTTTCTAGTTAGGAGGAGGAAGGTCAGCGGAGCTGAGAGGCTGGTAGTATAAAGTCGATTTCTGATTTGGTCCCCTTAGGCCAGCGGGATAGCCCTGGAGGGGCATCTGACGATGTGCCCATCGAAGCTGGCCAGATGGGGCTTTGTTCAGGGGACTCTCAGGACCTGGGCTGGGCTGCGGGCAGTGCAGACTGTAGAGATGGTGCAGGCTGTGGTGCAGGGGATGCAGATGGCAGGGACAGAGCTGCAGAATCTGGGAGGGCGGCCGGTGAACTGGATGGCAGATTCAGGGGTGGTGCACTTGGAGACAGTGGTGTGGCTCCGGCCCCAGGACCCGGGTGGCTGACTGGCAGCTGGCTAGGTTGCTCCTGGGAGGCAGCAGCGGCCCTGGCAAGTTCAAGTCATTGCCCAGGTTCAGTGGCGGAAAGTCCTCGTTGGGGGCTATCAGGTAGGGTGGGGTAAATCCTTTTAGCTTTCTGGGTCTCCATTCGTCTAGGGGATTTGTGTTGTGCTTTTACTACCAAGAGAGCTCCTTTCTCCTGGCAGGTGCAAGCTCAGGGCCAAGTTGTTAGATTTTGACACAAGTTCAGCCAAGAGTCAATATAGGGGTATTGATGTGGGCTGCTTTCTGCGAGTTGGCTCCAAACAATGTCTACGTTCAGAGTGCCCTCTGGCAGCCAAGCAGCACATAGGCATGGCCATTCAGTTTCTCAGAACAGGTAGAGGTGCTTTCGCTTCAGTTCCTCTCCATAGTCTTCTGCAGCGCCTTTCCGGAAGTTTTTTTAATCACACATTCTAGGGGGTCGCTGTACTCTTTCTCTCTGCAGTGTGTTGGGTGCCTTTGAACCGAGTGGCAACAGCCAAAGGATGGGGTGGCTTTTCTTTCTGAGAGGAAAAGGCCGCACGCTCATCAGCTCTGGCTGCTCCCCTCCCAGCTCCTTGGCTCAGCACCACTACCATTTCCTCTTTACAGGCGAGGCAACCAAGGCACAGAGACGCTTAAGACTCTCCGGAGCCAGGGGGAGAAGCAGAATCCAAACCCACTGTTTATATCAGAGATGTCATTTTCAAGGTCCTAAGAGCTCCGTCCTCCCTGTTAGAGCAGACTGCCCCTCTTCTGTCACTTCGGAAAAAGGATTTTGTGCTCTTCATTAGGAACCATTCCCTCCAAAATCCATTCATTTAAAAAATGTAGTTAGGGCACAATTAATCAGAATAAGTTACAAAAATCAACATTTCACTATACTTCTAGTTATTTCCCTTTTTTTGTTTGTTTGTTTGTTTTGGGACAGGGTCTCACTGTGCAATACAGGCTGGCCTTGAACTTAGGGTGATCCTCCTGCCTCAGTCTCCCAAGTGCTGGGATTACAGATATGTGCCACCATGCCCAGGTTTTTTTTTTTTTTCCGATCATTTAAAAGAAATTTTATCCCCTTGGGGCACTCTTGAAAGAGATAGTGAGGTTGCCTTGTAACGCGCCGCACTGGGCTGTCTTCAGGTTATATTTTACACATCCTACACGGGGGAACTTGGGCTACTTCTGGTGTGCCAGGAAGATCAGGCAACATACAGAAGTGTGAACGCTGAGGCTGTGACCATGGGTATAACTATTCCAGCTATGTCAGAAATGGGCGTATCACTTGGACAGCTGTGATGCTATTTGTGGAGAAATAAATTTTCACAATTGTTTTACATGAAAAAACTTTACTTAGCCCAATAGCATACTATATTCTTCAAGTTGTGAAATGTGCCTCTGTGTCGGGGTGTTGGCCCATTCCCTCCATTCCGCACCCCAGCTTCTGCTTACGCTAGAACGCACACCAGTTGGCACAGGTGGGGGAAAAAGTCCCGTGTTGCTGGGCTGACCACACTAATCACCGTGATAACCGTCTCATCAGGAAATGTAGCTGGGCAGACATCCGTGATTAGAACATTAGCGCATTTCCTTGTTAACTCCCAAAGGCAATTATCACCAGAGCAGCATTTGCGGGGCACCTCAGTGACTTGTCAGAATGCATTTCCTGATAGACTTCAGAAATCATTTTTACTAATTTGCCTTACCTGCTGCCAGTTTGAAGATGTCATTCACGAGACAAGAAGTGTGTGTGTTGTGTGTGGGGTGAAGAGTGTCCCTCTCCCCAATTCTGCCATTGGAACCCCCAACGCTGCCAGCTCGTGCCCTGCAGTCTCCCCATGTTATCCCTGAGGCTTCCTCACCTCTGCCCTCTCTGCAGGGTTCACGCTGAGCCCCCAAGGCAGGGTTGGGGGCTACAGATGTCCTCGTTTTGCCCTCAGGCAAAAACTAGCCTTCTCTAGACACAAAACAGAGATGTTCATAAGATAAATCTCTCAGCTCTCGCCTGTCGCATATATTTCCGGCCAACCTCTGGACATCCATCTGCCGCCCAGATTTTGCCTCTGGGGTGCACGGTCTACAGCTATCTCCGCCGCAGAGCCCCAGACCGAACAGTTCACGTCTCCCTCGGGCCAGACCTGTTCTCTTATTTTCTGGATCCAGCATCCGTGCTACGAAGGTGATCCCCCGCCTCTCTCTCTTCCCCAGCCCCTGAATCAATCCTTTTGCCCAGTCCTTCCACTGTGCCACCTTACCCTCTCCTGCCTGTGTCCTCCCGGCTCTTGGGAGTCATTGGCCACATTCACCTCTGTGTCACCCACCGCTTGTTCATTCCTCGGAAGTTGGTATGTGCACGTTTTTCAAGCTGGGGGTGGAGCCCCGAGCCCCGAGCTTGCTAAGCACACAGTGCACGGAGCCAGACCCTCAGCCCTATGGACAGGTTTTTAATAAAAATCCAAATATGATCAATGCACTCCCTGCTCACAGTTTTTTTCATTTCCTTTTACTTTGTTTTGTATTAACAATTAGCAGCTTGCAAGTGTAGCTAAGTTGGCATTTTTCTAGTTTATAAAAATGAAACCACAGGGTATGTAATCTTTTCATCTTGCAGTCAGTACGCTGACTTTGAAACTCACCCATGCTGTTGCACTTATCAATGATTCATTTCTTTTTTATTGTTATATAGTATTCCACTGCATGGACTATGTCTGTTAACCTGTTCATAGGTTGGTAAAAAATTAGGTTGTTTCCAGTTTTGTATTGTTACCAAAAACAGCTGCTACTTTGTACGGACACGTATTATCTTTTCTCCTGGAAAAATATCGAGGAGTACAATGGTCGAGCCATAGGGTGCATGCATGTGTGTACAGGTGTATTTCTTTCTTTCGGTTTTAGGGACTGAATTTATGGCCTTACACACGGTAAGCACATGCATGCCAGCCCCGTGCAAGTATATTTATTTAAAAAATATTTAGAGATAGTGTCTCCTTATATAGTCCAGGTTGGCCTGGGACTTGTGGAACTTCTTCTGCCTCAGCCTCTGGGTTGCTGGGATTACAGGTGTGGCGTTTGTCTAACTGTAATAAAGTTTCACAGTTCTTGCTGTTCTTCACATTTTCCGGTTAAACTGTAGACTTGTTTGCGCCACCTACAGGGCCCTCTGTGGTCTCGCCGCTGCCCTGGCCTCAGGTTGCCCTGTCCTTGCCGGGCTTTAGGCTTCCCTAGACTCTTGTCCTGGAGCTCGCAGAAGCGGATCCCTACCATTCAGCGCCTGTGCGATCTCCTGCCCCTACGTGTGTGCAGCTGACCCAGCGCTCATTTTATGGCACGGTTTAGGTGGTTTACTGCTTCCAACTGAGCCGCACGACTATGACCGCAGACAGTAGAGCCTGTGGTTTCCATCTTTGAATCTAGGAAGGAAAAAAGAAAAGAAAAGAAAAGAAAAACCTCAAAACAGCTAAAAGAATGAAAATATTTGCCCTTAGACAAGGGAAAGTGGACCAGGCATGGTGGCCAGTGCTTGGGAAGCTGAGGCAGGAGGATTGCCATGAGTTTGAGGTCATCCTGGGTTACATAGTGGGACCCTGTGTCCAAAAAATCCCCAAACGACCCCCCCCAAAACCCCCAAAAACAATTAGGAAGAGGAGGTACGAGAGGGGAGGAGGAGAAGGAGGGCTGGAGGAGCCTGGATATTACTTAATTCCATTGGGTCAACAGGTAACTTTAAATTATGTGACTATCTAACTTGGGAGGGGAAAAGGGGGAAGAAAAAGAAGAAAAGCAGCTTTTGCAGAAGAAAGGAGAGCGCTACGGAGGGGCCCGCTCTAACACTCCGTCTGCTTTTCTCCTTTTTTTTTTTTTTTTTTTGGTCTTTTTGGGACAGGGTCTCACTATGCAGGTCAGCCTGGCTTTGAGCTCACTTTGTAGCCCAGGCTGGTCTCAAGCTCACAACGATCCTCCTGCCTCAGCCTCCTGAGTGCTGGGATTACAGGTGTGCACCACCATGCCCAGCACTCCTGTCTGTTTTACCCTCCTTGAGACTGGTTTCCCTGTCTTCTCCCCTCCCTCCCCTCCTCCCTTCCCTCTTCCTCTCTTCCTGGCCACATCGCTATGATCACATTGCATGGAAAGTGGACGTGAACTCACTGAGCAAGTCTTAGCTGCACAGCAGCCCTTAGACCACAAACACTGTCATTTGTTCAACCTACCCATGAGTGTTTGGTTTTTACTCATAATTACTTTCTTATTTTAACATATGGTCTTCATGATAATTTTTTTTTGAGACTAGGTTGCATGACCTTTTTTCAAGGCACAGTAATATTCCATCCAGGGCAATATGATCTGTTCTCCAACTCACTAGTTTTTTAAATTGTTTTCTGACTTTTGTTTTTATAAAGAATACTTCAATGTTATATTTTTCTCCTGAAGAATTTTGTGTTTTTAGGGTACATGTCTAGAAGTCCAGTGCTGGGGTCAGTGAGTATAAGCATGCTACCAGATCCTTCTTTTAAAGTACCTGGCCACTGTCATACCCTTGTCTTGTGCCAAGATGCCTCCTGCCACCAGGAGATGGGCAGGGAGACTCACTGGGTTGGGGCAGTTCCATTCCCACGGCCATGCGGAGGCAGGAAGAGCCTGAAGTACAGTCTCCCAACCCTCTGGATTTCTTTCCCAGTGTGGCCCTCAGATGACACAAAGCCCGGGCAGTGCCACCTCTGCTGCTCAGGCCCGGCAGCCTCTTTGGCTGGGACTTCTCTGTCCGGGCCTCTTGCTGTCCCAGAGGGCATTCTGCTCTGGAAGGAAGGGGCACACTCTCAGCCCAAGAGCCACAGGCCAGGAAACCTTCCAGGCCGAGGAGGGTAGGGGAGTCGGGACAGAGCGAGAGGAGCAAAGTGCAGGGAGAGAACACTGGCCGGGGCCATGAGAAGGGCTCAGGAGTGTGCGGAGCAAAGCGCTGGGGGCCTGAAATCAAAGGGAGTTGTTGGGCTGGAGACAGGAAAGGCTTTGACTTGGACAGAGGGGGCTCCTGCTGTGTCTTAAGAATTGAATCCACCTTTTGATTTTAATCCACTTTCTCAGGACAAAAACTAAATCATCATTTGTATTTGTTTTCTCATTTCTTTTTTTCCAATGAAAGCTCAAACAGCAAATTCAAATGAATGCTTTTCTGCTACAGAAGAAAGCGAGTCCTGCACCACCCAACCCAAGCCATGTCCGGGGGGCAGAGAATCTGCTTTCTGCGGCAACGTGCAGAGAGGAAGCCTTGCCCCATCAGAGAAGCCCAAGGCATCAGTGATGCCCACGGCTAACGGGGTCAGATTCCGCGGTTCACAGCCCCTGGCAAAGGATGTAGCACCCACCATGGATGCTGGAGACCAGTCAGGACCGACAGAGAAGACCCAGCCTCCAGAGGGACCAGAGGAGTCTGAGCCACGTCAGCCGGGTGGCAAAGATGATGCCCCAGGGACAGAAGAAACGGTGAAAGATGTGCACATAGCGCTGGAGGTGCAGTCTTTACAGGAAAATGCTGAGACGGAACTTGCAGGGACAGCAGGAGCGAGGGACTCCCCGGAAGCAGGGCAAGGTCCAGAGAATCCACAAGCACAAACTATGGGGCTGATGAAACCTGTAGGGACAGCGGAAAACAGCCCACCTCTGGAAACAGCTGGAGAACTACAATGTCAGGAGGCAATGGGAGAAGACGAACAACCCCAGCTGCTAGAGGCCGCCCCCAAGGACAGCAGATCTCCAGAAGCACTGGAAGGCAGTCAGTGGGCGGAGACTGTTGAAGAGCAGTACCTTCAAGAAGCACTGGGGAAAGAAGAGCCAGTGCAGCCCCAGCTTCCAGAAACAATTCCCAAAGAGAATGGACCACCAGAAATACCGGAAGGAAGTCGGTTTGGGGAAACTGCTGAAGAGCCACAGCTTCAAGAAATGTTAGGAAAGGATGCGCGGCCTCAGCCTCCACAGATAATTCCCAAAGAGAACGGAACACCAGAAATACAGCACAGAAGTCAGCCTGTGCTGACTCCGGTAATGAGTGACCCAGGCGACACGACTGCTCAAGATCCTGGAATCCCGAAGCAGGTTCAACCTGAAGGAACAGTAGGAGGCAAGGAGGGCCCAGCAGGAATGACAGACACAGGGAAGTACGTGGAAGTGGGCAGGAAAAGTCACGCTACTGGAGAGGAGCCACGCACAGAAGGTAAACAACAGGCCGTGAGAGGTTCAGCCTGTTGAGATGTGCTCCACGGAGACCCGATGCCGCCAGTGACGCCTCTTTCAGGGGGTTGAAGTTCATTTGACCCAAACCAAAAAGGTTTGCATGCCTGAGGAAGGGGTACCCTGTCAGTGCTCGGCTCAGCTTTCCAGTAAATGTTTTCTAAAGCTTTTCTAAAAATCGGTGGCTAGGTTTTTAACCTGGGGTGTGATGATTAAGTAGAATCGAGCACTGAAGGTAGCATTAAAATTTCAGAATTTTTCTAAGTCCATTCTTCACCAGGTTCCCGGTAGGGTATGAGGATCCAGAGTGAAGGTGAACAGAGAGAGGAGACAAAATATACAAATAGATCTTAGAACGCAGTTTCCATCTTGGCCAATCCTTTTCTTTTCCATCTTTTTGAGATAGGGTCTTGCTATGCAGTTCAGGCTGGCCTTGAGCTCACTTTGTAGCCCAAGCTGGTCTTGAACTTGCAACGATCTTCCTGCCTGAGCCTCCTGAGTGTTGGGATTACAGGCGTGTGCCATCACGCCCAGCAATCTTGGCCAGTCTTATCTTTAGAAAGCTGTTAGGCGTTTGCTCCCCTTCTGCTGTACTCTGCTCTCCTTTTCCCTTTTGGAGCTGAGCGTCCAACCCAGGGCTTTGTTCATGTCGAGCACACATTATACCACGGAACTACACCCCGGACCCCATCTGTCTATCTTGATGAGAAGACTGGAGAATGTGTATTATGTTTTAGTTTGTGGTGTTTAAAAACAACTAAAAAATAACATTTTCTTTAGAGGCATGATTTACATTTTGGTAAACTTCAGGTTCACAATATAGCACAGATAAGTGAAACATTAAATATAGCCATCGATCTGTTTAAGTCTTTCATTTATTAACTCTTTTTTTTCTTTTTTTCTTAATCTTTTTGAGGCGAGGTCTTGCTGTGCAGTCCAGGCTGGCCTTGAGCTCACTTTGTAGCCCAGGCTGGTCTCGAACTTGCAACAATCCTCCTGTCTCAGCCTCCCAAGTACTGGGATTATAGGCGTGCGTCACTACGCCCAGCTCGCTTTCTTTTTCAATGCTGGGGATTGAATGTTGTGCCTCATGTGTGCCAGGCAAATGTTCTACCTCCGAGCCTCCCTCCAGATCAACTCAGTATTCCCTGCTGTCTGTGCACATGCCAGGTGCTGGAGATGCAGAATGAGAGAGAGAGGGCTCCTGCGTTCAAGGGCCTCCCCAGCTCGCGTGGGATCGAAGAATGCAGACAAATTACTGCAGTCTCCTGCGGCAAACACTTTAATACAAGCGTGCAAAAAGCGCCCTGAGAATGACAAAAGAGAACCAAGTAATAGCATGTTTTTAGACAAGAGTTGGCAAAATCTAAGGTTTTCGGGCCTTGAACCTGAACATGAGTTAAGTGAGGGTGCACATCAGATTCTGTGGGGAGCCCCGGGGCCCTTAGTGAATAGGGGGTCACAACCCCGTCAGAAGAAGCTGCTGCTTGGCTCCAGCTGTGTGAAGAGGGACCAACCTTTCCCAAACCAACATTTTAGGGAAACAGATTTGTATGGGCAACGTCCTGACTTTGAAATGTGAGCAACCATAAAGGCCAACTTAAAGACCTGGGGCAACCCCGGACCGCTTTTGATTTATAAATACAAATTAAACTTTCTATGGTAGTATGTTGCACTGCCATTTCTGGGCAGTTTTGCATCCAGGTTTTATTGAAGACAGTGCCAAGACTTGGAGATGCTAAGCAGCTCGACACTGGCCATTCAGACTCTGAGGGGACCAGGGAGAATGCCCTTCCTACTCCACCGAAGAAACTTGCTGTGTAGACTGAAGAGCAAAAACTGCTCCCATTGGCTGGAAACAAACTGTGGGGTAATTTGTTGCTAATACTATAGCAAGTGAATGTCCCTCATGTCCTTTGGTTACTTTCCCAGGTGAGACGGGAGAGAGGGTGGAAACAGAGACGGCGAACGAGAAAGTAAGTGACGAAGCTGAAACCAAAGAAGAAGAAACAGGAGAAGCGGTGGATCTTTCAGCGGCCACCTAGACGGGGGTGACGAGGGCGGACGGACACAGCGTGGTACGCGAGGGAAGAGAGCAACATGGCAGTGACGCCCGCGGCTGTGGCTCTTACCTGCCACAGCCGCATGCTTTACACAGGAAGTGAGGTAATAGATAGACTGTTGGGGCCTTGCTCTTGACTGTATTTTTGTGTAAAACTGCTACACTGGAAACTTTTCTTAGCTACTTAGGATAATTACACATTTAAAATTACAATAGCCAGACCTCATGAAAACCAGGGTATAGGATTGCTTTAGCGATTGTGGCAGTGGGTCCTTTGAGAATAAAAAATGAGACATCACAAAGAAAGCATAAGCGTCCAGTCATAGGTGGCCGGAGAATGCAGTCAGCGCATTTTAAAGAAGTCATCATAGTAGTTACATGGTACGATTACGATGGGGCAAGAAAGACTAATACCAAAAACCAGGGGATGAATCACGCTTCGTATTTCTGTCCTGTCGTAGGAACTAGAGCTGGTAGGAGCCTTGGGAAGTATTTCATCTAAAGTTATCTGAAGTTTCCCTGCTGCCTCAGACCTCTTGCATCATGGTATATTAAATACGTTAACAGAACACTTTCCAAAGGGATGCAGACTCCGGTGCAGGCCCAAGATGAAGCATTTTTCACAGCAAAAAGCTCCATTTTCCGCGTGCCATTTTGAGTCAGCTGTTCATTTACTTCCATGTGGTTCAGCCGGTGTTATCCTCCTGGCTGGCATGAAAAGCATTTTGAACCGACTTCAATGTATTTCAGAGGCAACCAACAGCCAGAATTAAGTCCTAGTTTTATAGCCTATATGGAGTCTTTGTGGGCCCTGTTCATTTTTTAGGTGACTACTATTTAATATTAGGTTTTAGAAGTGGAGAGGAGGGAAGACCTCAAAATTTTAAAAGTATGTATAATTTCATTCATATTAAAATGATGTATCAGAGAAGGTCACTTTTTAAGAATTCTTTTAAAATGGGCAAGGGGTTTTGGTAAATAACTGAATAAATGACATAGTTAGTGTGCCCGCTGCTAACGTGCCTGGTGTTTATGAATATCACAGTGGAGGTCTAAAAATATTTGGTTTCTTTACAGTATTTGTAAATACATGTTTTCAGGTAACTGCCCAAATGAATTAAATAGACTTTTTAACTTTAGATTCTACATTAAAATGACTTACTAAGATGATTTGTAATTAAGCATAGGAATATAGGATATAGAAAGAGTATGTCAACTTTGCTCTGTTTTTAACATTAGTTTGTGCCTCTGACTTTAAAGTGCTCAGGTAGACAACGAAAGGAGCTCCTCAAGTTGAGTGTGGTGGCGCACACCTGTAATCCCAGCGCTCAGGAAGCTGAGGCAGGAGGATTGCCTGGAGTTTGAGCCCAGCCTGGGATAGATACTGAGGTCAAGGCCAGCCTGAACTACATAGTAATACCTCGTCTAAAACAAAACAAAACAAACACCCCCCCCCCCCAAATAAAAGGAGTTCCCTGAGCAGATGACCGCATCCTATTTGCAAAATAAAATAGCTGGATCATGATGTCACTGAAAACAAGCACTGTGGTTTAGGTACCTTTGAATTTAAGCATCTAGTGCCTTTAGAGGAACATGACAGACACTGTGAACATTTGTTGCATCAGTCAATGAATGATACCAACGGTTCACTAGGAAACACTATATTTAAAACATGAATTTGTGTGACCCTGACCCAATCTTATCTGGGGAACTGAGGAGAGTCCACTTTTATGTCAAGACTGCTCAATCTCAGTGAATAGCTTTGTGTTTGGTGTAATTAAAAACGATAGCGGTATTTTTAGGTCAGTATCAAGAACTGATGTATTGTAACTTACTTTTTTTTTTGTCTTTTTAAGACAGTGTCTTGCTATGCAGTTCAGGCTGGTCTTCAGCTTACTTCGTAGCCCAGGATGGTCTCGAACTTGTAACGATCCTCCTGCCTCAGCCTACTGAGTGCTGAGATTAAGGTGTGTGCCACCACACCTGGCCTGTAACTTGCTTTTTGAGGTACTTTTCTTTCTTTTTTTTTTTTTTTGCAGTGCTGGGGATTCAACATAGGGCCTCACACACACTAGGCAAGTGTTCCACCACTAAGCCACATCCTCAACCTGAGATACATGTTTCTCAATCCAAAGGTTTTTCCCTCACCAGAAGGAATTTTTATACAAATACCTAGTAAGTAGAAAACATCTAGGCAGATAACTATTTGACTGATGAATATATTAATTTGTTTGATTTAATCATTTTGGAATGTATGCAAACATCAATATATCGTATTGTGCTTCACCAATATCTAGTTTTTGTCAATTAAAAATAAAATTTTAAAAAAGATACAGTAGGGCTTTGTATAAAATATGAATGTTCACCCTCATTAGTGAAATTGTCTTTTATACCAAGCACTGAAATAGGATTACTTTAATTAAGAGGTATAAAGGCCCACTCTCTCACGGGTGGTACACTATGTTAACGAGATCTATTTAGAACTTGGTCTTGGATACTTTTTTCTCATTGCTGGGACAAAATACCCAACACCCAAAGGCTCATAGTTGGTGGAGGTTTCAGTCCATAATCAGCTGGCTCCAAGGCAGGGTGCATAGCACAGTTCAAGGGGGCAGAAAAAGCAAGAACAGGCTCACAAGGGGAGAGCAGCCTTTTTTCCTCCCTTGGACTGTAAGCAGGCCACCACCCCAGGGCGGGTTAGCGCTCACACCAGCTCTGTGCCCTCCTCTTGCTCAGGGTGAGGATGTTTACAAAGTGAGAACACTGGCCCCTGCTGGGTTACCTAGTTAAACTTCTAAACTTCCTAAGTGCACAGGATGTATCAGCTGTTACATTTATTCTTGAAAGAACTTTCCCAAAAAGCATTCTCTTATTTCCAATACAAAAAATTTCCAGCATGGTGGCACACACTTGTAGTCTCAGCACGCAGTAGGCTGAGGGAGGTGGACTGCCTTGAGTTGAAGGCCAGCCTAAACTAGATAGTGAGACCCTGGCTCAAAATCGAACCAAACCAAACCAGCCTGGTATAGTGGTACATGCCTGTAATCTCTGCACTCAGGAGCCTGAGGCAGGAGGATCCCTGCAAGGTTGAGGCCAGCCTGGGCTAGACAGTGAGTTCAAGGCCAGATTGAACTAAAATCAAGACTTTAATCTCAGAAACAAATACCAGGTCAAACCAAACATTTCCAAATTGTTTATTAATCTCATTATTTTCCATGAATGACTGAAATCTCCAAAGGCTGGAAATTTGTGTACATTTTGATACTTTCTATACTGAATGTAGGCTTTTATGTGGCTACCATTTATAGAACTTTTTAAAAAACTCTTTTACTTAAAACGTATGGCCACTTTAGCCCAGTTTGTGTCTAAGGTAATGATTATTTTCTACATCAAATTAGGAGGTAATTGGTGAACCAGTGATTTCCTACCTAGCACCTCCTGTAGGGATTGGACATTTTGCCAAGTGCAAAGCTAGGAAATACCCCAGGTTAGATCCCAAAACTCTTCACTGGAATTGTCCTCTCCCCGGGCACCCCACAATATAGAAGTTTGGAGCTGACCTGTGAGTTTGCTGTGTTTTCCCCTGTAGATTTGGAGTAGGAACTCCTAGGAAGGCCCACAGCTGTTGAGCAAACATCTGCATCACCTTTAACAAAGATTTTGTTTCAGATTTGCCTTCGAATTAAGAGTTGGAAAAAGGAAAATGTTTTTTCCACATTTCTCATCAGGGGACCTTGGATGGCCATAGTCAATTAACACTCCTAGAGGTTACGTCTGTGATGTTTTGGCCCGTGGCATAATTTGTTAGGGATCACAGGCACCTTACCTTATAAGCACCGCTGGTACTCCCAGTGCTCGCCAGAAGTCACAGGCCCAAAGTTAACCTTTCCAACCATCGCCATCCCCGTCCGCTCAGTGGGAGGACAAGCTAGTAGGTCTCAGCTGTAGCTATTCAGTGAGTCGGCATGGATTATTTTCAGGTTTCCTGGAGATCAGCACTATTAAAAAAAACTTATTTTTTTAGGTGCTAAAGATTGAACCCAGGCCCTTTGCAATGAGCTACATCTCGTATTTTTATTTTTACATAGGGTCTCAGTAAGCCCCTAAGATGCTTAGGCTGGCTTTGAACTTCGGGGTTCCCCTGCCTCTGAAAACACCTTTTCTTTGGCAAAAATAACACTGCTTTTGTCTAGGTCCTTAGAGTAGTTATTAGATAATAATTGCAAGGAAAGATTTCTTTTTCTTTTCTTAGTAACAAATGAGTGCATGTACATCTTAGAAACTTCAGAAAATATAAATTTAAAAGATGGAATCATAACTCAATCAAAAAATCATCACTGTCAGCATGTTGATGTATATGAGGGATTTTTTCTTTTTAGCTGCAAAATTTGTACTAATAACTTAGCCAAAACATAAGGATTAATGGAATAAGTCTTTGGAGGGTCTGAGCACAGCGCTTCTGATTTCCCTCATTGGAAGCCATTGGAGATGCAGGTCAGAGCCAAGGTGCCACAATCTTTGCTGGATTTGGGAATGCTGATTAGTGCCACAGCAGGGCAACCAGGCCTTATGTATTAGCACTTAGCTGATTATGGTTTATGACTCCTGATAGAGGGACAGTTCACTTCAGAATGATTTTTTTTTTTTTAATAATTTACTACTGCTGAACAAATGGGAGAAGTGAGGAGACGGTACGCCGTGTGGAGGGCAGGAAAGGTAGCTTAGAGGCCATTTGGTCTGCAAGGCCTTGTACAAACCTGGCATTCTGGAAGTATTTGTTGCTGACAAATGTTCTCTATTCTCATATTTATGGTAGTTTCCTTATAACTAAATGTGATTGGCTATAGGGCGAATTATGGCCAAAGTTTTTATAAAATTGTTTTCTATTATTGGTTCAAGATTTGTAATTTTGATTGATAAATATCATTGGAACTAATAAAGTGTTTAAAAGCCTATTTTGGTGTTATGGCTTATGGTGTTATGGTGTTTAAATGTCCCCATCCCCAAGCCTCATGCAGTCATAGGTGGGGCTTTTCAAACATGGCTACATCTAAGATGTGTGAGTGAAGGGTGTGATACTGGGATTAAGGGTGTGTGGTACTATATTAGTTCACTGATAGTACTTCTGAGGGAGGCTGAATTGATTTATTGAAAACAGAAGCCCCACCCTGGGTATGGGTGGCACCACCCAAAATGATCGTAGCCTTGATGGGATAGAAGGGAAAGGGAGGGTCCCTGCTGCTTGCTGCCTGCCGCACCATGAACTGTTTCTCCTCTGCCATGCCGCCCTGCCTTGGAGCCAGCCAACTATACATTGAAACCTCTACCAAGTGTGAGCTGAAATAAACCTTTCCTCTTTTAATTTTGGGTGGCAGGTATTTTGTCTCAGCAGTGAACAACATAACTAAGATACTTGGTGTGTTAATCTGAACTGTTATTATAGAAACATGTAGAATTTATGATCCATATGGCCTTTGAGAAAAAAAAATCAAACTTTACTTACTCTTGTCAAAGGTAAGGAATGCAACAGTACAGAAATGTGGGTGACTTTTTTTTAGGTATCTCACATTTCAAAGAGATTGCTCTACCTGTAAGCATGCTTGAAGGCCAACACAGTATTTCATATTTAACAGTATCTAGTGATTGTCCTTTGTGCGGAAAGAAGACTAAGAACTCTGACCCAGCCACTAACAAGTCAATTAACTTGGCACTGAAGAAAATACCAGAAAATCTGAATGTTCCTGAAATTCAACTGGTTTAAACACTTCCCTCCCCCAAAATACCCAGCCCAAGCTGGGCATGGTGGTGTATGTCTGTAATTCCAAAGCTCTGGGAGTCTGAGGCAGGAGGATCACAAGTTCAAATCCAGCCTCTGAAATTTTGCAAGACTCTGTCTCAAAATAAGGGGAGGTGGGGGGCCGGAGATGTAACTCAGTATGAAGCCCTGGGTTTGGTCCTTAGCACGGTAAAAACCAACCACTCCCCGCAAACCCAGCTCAACTCTCAAGCATTCAAGGACAGATATTTACAGCCATACACTCTTCTAGAAAAGTCGACCTCCCAGATGAACATAAGAGTGAATATCCTAAATGAAATGTTACCAGCCTGAAATTTTTTTTTTTTTTTTTTGAGATAGGATCTTGCTATGTAGTTTGGGTGAGCTCTGAAGTCACTATGTAGTGGAGGCTGGCCTCAAACTCAGGCTGATCCTCCTGCCTCAGCCTCCTGAGTGCTGGGATTACAGGTGGGTGCCACCAGGCCTGGCTACTATCAGCCTGAATTTAAGAATGTATAAAATATATAACATAAATATGCATGTTTAGATACATAAACATATACTGACCAGGTAGGAAAACAGTTGGTTCTCCATTATAAAATCATTTGTTTATCGTATGAGGACATTTACCACAGGTTAAAAAAAATTCAATAAATCTCAACCAACATTTCTAACACCACTGTGATCTCAGGGGCCCACCCTCCACTGATTTTATGAGCATAATCTTCCTTACCCCCGTAGTAATCTCCACTCTCCATGCTTTTTCCTACAGCTGCTCTTCACAGTCCAACACAGAATTCTGTGTTGTGTGTATACGAGTGTCATAGTAGCATTGTTGTAATGTAATTTTTTGTTTATTTCTTCTGAGAGTGCATCTCCTTATGTAGTTCAGGCTGGCCTCGAACTCACTATATAACCCAGGCTGGCCTCAAACTTGTGGCATTCCTTCT
Organism: Dinomys branickii; assembly: GCA_004027595.1. Lineage (NCBI taxonomy): Eukaryota > Metazoa > Chordata > Mammalia > Rodentia > Dinomyidae > Dinomys > Dinomys branickii. The sequence continues at coordinate 85,767 of PVLD010007982.1, forward strand.
GCCTCAGCCTCCCAAGTGCTGATATTACAGTCTTACGCTATCATTCCCTGTTGTTGTAATATAACTTTGAAAACACTGAATATCTACACAAAAGAAAACTCCATAGTGGTTTTATTTTTTAATTTTTTATTTTTTTGGGTCTCACTGCAGTTTAAACTGGGCTTGAGCTCACTTAGTAGCTCAGGCTGGTCTTGAACTCACAATGATCCTCCTGCCTCAGTCTCCCAAGTGCTGGGATTACAGGCGTGCACCACCATGCCCGGCTACTCCTGGTTTTAAGAATGGTATCTCCCCCACTCTCTCTCTCTCTCTCTTTCTCTCTCTCTCTCTATATATAGGAAATACCTTGAAAATAATATATAAAGTTCCAGTTATGGACATACAGCAAAAATTCAAGTTTTTAAACAAAACTATTAACAAATACATCTATTGTGGTGGCTTTCTCCCTTACAAAAATTCAAGTATTAAACCTAGCAGTGGTTTGTTTCTTTGGGGAGGTTAGTGGAATGGAGAGGAAGGGGGAATATTCTTTTTTTAATCTCTTTAATTCTGTATTGGGATTTACTGTACAAGGATTAGTTGACTAAAACTACTGAAATACTTTAAAGAGTCAGGGGCAAAGACATTCCTGGAATCCCAACCACTAAGGAGGCTGAGGCAGGACCACAGTTTCAACCTGGGAGTTTTGAGGCCAACCTGGGCAACACAGCCAAATGCTGTCTCCATCTCCATGACGGAAAGGAAAAGAAGCAAGCAAGAAAGACTTCAACAGACACTAAATAATTATAAATATAAACACAAAAATGGCTATAAATACTCCAATAATAACAGTGTAAAAGAGTAAGAAGTCAGAAATAAACTTTGAGAAGTAATACAGATTTAACTGCACGGTTCCTTCCTTTTTTATGAGGTAATGCTACCATGTGTGAACTGTTAGAAACTACATGAACAGAAACACACCCAGGGAAATCTGCACATCTATTTTATTTCCATTAGAAAAATATCTGCATAAAATTCTGGTCCATTTTTTCTCCTTTACCTCTACCACTCAGGTTTGAATGATTTAATTTTATTCAGTGAAGGCATAACCCTCTAACGTGAGAAGTACAGGTTCCACCTCGCTAAATTAGGAGTATTTAATTGCATTAGGTGTGCTTTGCGTCATTTCCCAGCACATCTCCTCTTTCAGCAGGCGCTTTCCCCTTCACCCACGTGACTGCCACAGGAAGCTCCTCCCACCCTTTGCGGGGTGAGTGTGCAGAAGTGTAATTCGTCCAACAGCAACTGGATCCACTGTCCAGCCTTCCACCCATGTCAAGTCCCCTCTGAGGTGGAATTTACATAACGCTGGCTATTTCAGTCACACTTGCTCTTTCACATGGGTTATAAGAATTAAGATACTTAAAAAAAAAAAGAAAAATTAAGCTACAGATTTGAAGGCACGATGGAAATTCCCAGGTAGACAGCCCCGAGCCTGCTCAGAGAGAGGCTTCTGTGAGGGGCCCTTTGACAGCCACTGCTTCGATCTCCACTCGGGCTCCCTGTAAGGAAGGAGACACCATGTTCCATAATTGTGAACCAACTGAGAGCGCTCAGTAATACCTGCTCCACACATGTAACTAACAGCAACATA